>SZWC01002658.1:181469-191790 GCA_023375785.1 Penium margaritaceum
CGTGCGTGCGTGCGTGCGTGCGTGTGTGTGTGAGTGAGTGAGTGAGTGAGTGAGTGAGTGTGTGTGTGTGTGTGTGTGTGTGTGTGTGTGTGTTTGTGTGTGTCGAAACATCCGGCTCAAGATTCTGCATATGTTATTTCATTCACTGTTGCGTTTGGATGCGTATGCTCTGAGTTGCAACCAAAAGAGTAGTATTTGGCTAGGTTTAGGAAAAACCAGCCCTTCCGAGTGTGTTACCCATTGTCAGGCTGCAATACTGCGGTATTCTGTTCCACGGTACTTAAGTACCATGGTACCAGATTACCACTGCATGAATACCGCGGTATCATGGTTTTCAAGCAGCTCAATACCGATACTGGTACCAATACTGGTACCGCTACCGCGGTCTGTACGGTATCGGAAAAATACTGTGGTATTTTAGGACTACCGTGGTACACGGTATACCCTTGCTTAAAGGTCCCATTCTACCAAGGTACAAAATCAGTACCACGGTACTCAATGGATAAGTATTGAATCTTTTCGACAAGATCCATATGAGTCTTCGAGAGGACTGGGTTTCTTTACGTGAAAAACACATGGCGTATGAGAGAAACCATACACATCCTGCAAACAATCATCTTTGACAAAGCTTGTAGAAAGAAAAACAATCAACAGATTTGAAAAAAAAATCCCTGTCCCAGAGCACGTAGACGTTGGAGAAAAAAAATTCCAACTGATACATGCTCAAACCCTGTCCAAATGCGATAATCTCAACATCAGAAATAGCTTCTCGCAGACATGCCCCATGAACCCCATATTTGACCTCCAACTTTGACTTGCTCCTCGTTGCAATGTTTTCTGGCAGATGAGGAAATATGATTGGATGTTTTGAAAGAAATACCCCTGAGTTGAGGGTCTCAACATATGAGGTCAATCTTCTTCTTTCAAGGGGCACGAAAGTTTCATGGTCTACTTGAAATAGGCATTTCAAAAGCAGAAGTGATCCACTTGACATGCATGGCCCTACCGAGATGTGTTGGTTTTTTCTCACATCTCTCATCGTGCTCTGTTGTGTCCTCCCGGCTTGTGTACATTGGCATGCACATGACTAACGGCGAGACTCGACGCTGCTTGAGTGCCGTCCGGTGGAGCCGACGCACGCTGAGGACTACACGCAGTTTGCTGGAGCCTCCTCCCTCAGGCGACGTGCTCAGCTCCATCAGCAGGCCTCCTTGGCAGTTGGGCCACCTGCGGTCACTGCCACTACGAGTGCTGTCTGCATGCGTCAAGTACTTGATCTGAATGTACTGTTGTGTTGAAATAGTATGCACCTTGTCCAGTGCCTAGCTGGCTAGCCACACATACAGACAATGCATGCACTTCTCTATGGAGTATGTCCCCTTGGTCTGTTCTGAGATGGGCCAAGAATGTACTGCCCATAATCGGTATGTCCCCTGTGGCTCATCATTGGAACTATACCTTTTTGGCTTGGTTGAATAGGCACCGGCGTCTCAAACGAGAGGTTCAAACCCCGCGACGGCCGCAATTTTCTTTGTGGCCCAAACTGGGACAGGAAGCTTCTAGGAAGCTTACTAGAGCCTGCCTTGAGGATGACACTTGGCGGTCTAAGGACGCGCCAAGTAGGACTGTAGGTTGAGGTTGGCTCCAGTCGAGCCACTACAAGCAGAAGCTTTAGCAAAGTTCTACAAGTATAAAAGCCTGTACCTTGCATGCATCCATTTACAGTTCTTGACTTTGAGACTCCTCACAGAGTGTCCAAGCAAAGGTAGACACTAAAGACCAACATACGGACTTCGTGAGGTTGCAAACCAAACGAACCTAAAGTGTGGATCCCTCGTTCNTAGGCACCGGCGTCTCAAACGAGAGGTTCAAACCCCGCGACGGCCGCAATTTTCTTTGTGGCCCAAACTGGGACAGGAAGCTTCTAGGAAGCTTACTAGAGCCTGCCTTGAGGATGACACTTGGCGGTCTAAGGACGCGCCAAGTAGGACTGTAGGTTGAGGTTGGCTCCAGTCGAGCCACTACAAGCAGAAGCTTTAGCAAAGTTCTACAAGTATAAAAGCCTGTACCTTGCATGCATCCATTTACAGTTCTTGACTTTGAGACTCCTCACAGAGTGTCCAAGCAAAGGTAGACACTAAAGACCAACATACGGACTCCGTGAGGTTGCAAACCAAACAAACCTAGAGTGTGGATCCCTCGTTCGAGGGTGATATGTTATCTTGGTTGCAATACCAAGAGCAGTTGGCGGCCTCCCATGTCGGGACCCGTTTTCTAGACCGTTGCTATCCGGCCCATTGAAATGTTGTGTCTGTAGTGTCCTGCTCTGCTTAGGATCCAAATCTTATGCGAGCGTGGCACTGTTGTCAACAGGGATTAGTATAGGCGCTGCCTGGGTTTGGGCATCCATAACTCCTCACTGTTGTTTTTCAAGCTCATTCTGACTGCATGACTGCGTCTGCAGCATTGGTATTGTGGTATGGTCCAGTTTTCAGGCAAAACGGATGACGCTCGGGCTTTGGGCTGTCGGCCATCTGGCATGGCTCGACGAGAAAACCTGGCAGCCTGAAAATAGAGCTATTTTTTGATTGGCTGGTGAGCTGAGTAACAAGCTCTACAGAGCTCGGGGAGGCTAGTTCTTGGAGGGCTCTCGAATTGTGTCTCATTCTTCTTTCCTAATTAGTTACTTCCAGTTTTCAGCTGCTTTGAGGCGCTAACATTGGCTCACGCATTTCTGAGTAACAAACCCAGAGCACTCGTACTAAGACTCTAGAGCGGCAAACTGAGGGGGCAACAGACTAAGTAACGAGCACTGAAGCCCGCACGGTGCATCAACAACGATGCTACCCCAATTTGCTGCCTGGGATTTCTAGCTTGGTACTAGAGCCAGAGCGTAGCTGCAGTAGCAAAAGACAGGCGAACAAGTGCCAGACAACGCCGGCGGACCCTGTACGCGCCATGCAAGGGAAATGCTGCCGGATTTTTTCCGGCAGCATTGACCAGCCTGGTGGCGGCGTCAAAAGTTTCCCCACGGCCAGGAGGCAAGGGGAAATGCTGCCGGATTTCTCCGGCAGCACTGACCCCCACATGTGACGCGAGGAGGTGAGCGGCAGGCAACGTCACATGCCACAAGGACGACGCACGTCGCGACGTCAACCAGGTGTGACCGTGTTGCAATCAGCAACAGCATCAAATGGTGGCAACAGCAGCCAGCATCAGCTGTGCGCAGTACTTGCAGCCGGCAGCAGCAGCAGCTCACGACGGCTTGCAGCAGTAGTAGCCCACAGCAGCAAGCTGCAACTGTAGCCAACAGCAGTAGCTTGCAGCAGCAGCAGTACACAACAGCAGCCGGCTGCAGCAGTAGCAGCCGTCTGTAGCAGCAGCACCAGCAAGCAGCAGCCAGCACCAACCTACAGCGGCCAACAGCAGCAGCTGCAGCAGCGGCCAGCAGCAGCTCAAAGAAATAGCAGTTGCAGCTTGCAGCAGCAGCAGCTGCAGCTATAGCTGCTCGTAGCCCGCTGCCGGTAGCGAGCAGCAAGCTGGGAGCAGCGAGCTCGCTGCTCGCTGCTGGCGACTCGCAGTGAGCAGCGAGCTCGTTGTGACAAACAAGAGAAAAAAAACCCTCACCCCAGAGGTGGCTCTGCAGCAGCTGCAGCTGCCACCACAGCCACTATAGCAGCCACAACAGCCACAGCTGTACGGAGCAGATTAGCAGCAACAGGAACAGCAGCTGCTGCTCTAGTAATAATCGCAGTAGCAACAACAGCAGCAGTAGGAGTTGCATCAGCAGACCAGCAGCAGCAGCGGCTACTGTAACAACAGTTGCAGCAGCACTAGGACCAACAGTAGCAGCATCAGCAACAGTAACAGCAGCACTAACAGTAGCACTTGTAGCAGCAGACCCGCAGTAGTAGCAGCAACAACAGCAGCAGCAGCGGCAGCAGCATAGCTACAGCAGCAGTAGCAGCCACCTTGTAGCAGACACATAAGTGGCTCCAGCAATAGCTGTTGCTGACGTCAGCAATTCTCTCCTGACGTCACTGCTGATGTCACTGTTGATGTCATCAACAAAAAAAAAATCTACAACAGAAACTCTGCAGATAACGCAACAGCAGCTGCTAACCTCTGAAATTTGGAAGGGCTTCGATTTGCAACTTAAATCACTAAAAAAAGTTAAGCGTGGAGCATGCTAGGTCCAAAAACGTGATAGCCATGGCACGGGTTTCGACACTCAGTGTCGAGGCCTAGCAGACAATAGAGGGGAGGAGCGAAGCACGAGTTTTTATGCTTTGCTCCACCCGGCTGAGCAGCAAGGCCTGCCGGCCGAGCAAGCTTGCTCTCGCTAATCGAGGGCAAAACTCGCCCCTAGACCGATTTCGCGGCCAACTGCCCCTCGAAGGTAAACCTAGGCCACGTCAATCAAAGTCAAAGGTCTATTCTAGGTTTGTCTGCATTGTCATCAAGTATGTCACTGCAAAGCCGAAGTCTAATCTAGGTTTAGTAGTACCAAGTGAACCAAATGAGAGAATATCGCATGGGCATGCGTCTCAGTTGGAGCCGAGGCACGTGAGTCACGAGCTGCAGCACAAGGAGGTAGCTGCATCTGGAGCGTGTGAAGCACGCGCTCATCATGCGTCGTCTCTAGTCTCATGGCTGACATGCCCTGCGCACACACATCCACACGGAATTTGTACACAGATTAACAACGTCAACCATCCTAGGCTGACAGCACTGCTGACGTCACTGCTGACATCAGCAGTACCAAAAAAAACAACAAAAGAGGAACAAGGAGGGCCAACAAAACACTATGGCTGATAGCCTCAGTGGGGAGGGGTCCTCCTCTGTTGAGGGGACCCCTAGCCCCCCTTCATGTAGCAACTGTAGCAGTTGCAACAACAGTAGCAGCAAAAGCAGTAGATAAACAGCAACAACAGCAGGAGGAGCAGTATCAGCAACAGCAGTGCTGATGTCACTGCTGATATCAGCAGCACCAAGAAAAACAACAAAAGGGGAACAAGGAGGGCCAACAAAACACTATGGCTGATAGCCTCAGTGGGGAGGGGTCCTCCTCTGTTGGGGAGACCCCTAGCCCCCCTTCCTCTACCAACTACAGCACCTACGGCACCAAGAGCAGCAGTAGTAGATCAACAGCAGCAAGAGCAAGAGGAGCAGTAGCAACAACAGCAGGAGGAGGAATAGCAGTAGTAGTAGTAGTAGTAGCAGCGACAGCACCAGGAGTAGTAGCAGCAGCAACAGCCCACGGGCCTCGTCGCCTACTCTTACGATCCACTCGCTACCATTCAGTAATAGCTTGTCGCACTGACGCAACAACTTACTGCACTGCAGCCGCTGGCATCACATACACACACCAGTGCCTCTCCGCCCTTCCTTCCTGCTAGGCACGCAAGCCCCGTTGTGTCTTCTACCATGCATTACTTCGTGCAGCAGCGGACCCAACGCCAGCGGTAGACAGTGTCCTTAGTCCTTGGCCCCACTCTGGGTGCCGGCCGTAGGCAAAAGGACTTTGAGACCCCACCCCTGCCGCTTCAATGTGGCGAACAGTTATGGAGCTAGGAGCTCAACTTCCGCATGTGGGCGTAGGGTGAGGGTTTGTGGGCCTAGCATACTCTTGCGTACGACTCCACCCAAGCCGACCAGCTGTATGATGCTTGTCGCGCAATGTGCACCCTCGTCCCAGTTGCTCTTTCGGCATCACGCCTAGCCTTAGAGCCCTTCCTTGGCAACTTCACCACAGGCGGGACACCAGACCCTACAGCCACGTGGCACGTCCTCACTCGTCCCCATCGCCTATTCAGCGAGGCTTAGACCAGCCGTTTGCTGCGGGAGTTTAACTCCCAATACATGGGGGAGACCGAGACGGTCAGCTCTTACAAGCAGCGAGCTGAGGACATCCTCTGTCTCCTAGGCACCTCTACTCCACCCCCTCTGGCTGCACTTCTGACCATCAAGCACGTTGCCACCGCCGCGTATGCCGATGTCTTTGTCCACTACACCCAGGACGTCCTCTCTACCATGGCGGCCCAGGGCACTCTCATGCCCTGGGCGTACGAATTGTTGCGCAGGATTGAGGAAGCTCGTCTAGAGGCCCTCGCCTCGCCTGCAGCCGCCTTCGTAGTCATCGCTTCCCCAGCAGCAGATAGATCCACCACCTCATCATCGTCAAGAAAGAAGAGGCGAAAGGGTAAGAAGAGCAAGGGCCAACAGTAGCAACAGCAGCAGTCGACCGGATCCAATGGTGGTGGCTCGGTCTGCCACAACTACGGCCAGCCAGGATACGGGTGGTACACGTGCCCGCTGCCGACGGACGAGGCACGCGTCATCGCTACCATGCGTCGCCAGCGTGAGCACCGTCTCGCCTCTGCCGCCGTAGTTGTCACCGGCCCTGATCCCTCCACCCCAACCAGTAGCTACACTCCTCCGACAGCCACACCGGTCTGGCCGTCGCTAGCTCTACAGTAGCATTATCCACAGCCGTCGGCGCCGTCATTTCCATCACTAGTGCAGTCCTCCTCCTACCCACGCTCCCGCGCTGCCACTCCGTACTCTGTGTTCACTCCTTGACTGTCCACCCATGAGCATCAGCTAGAGCAGTTCATTTTCTGATTTGCGTGAGTCTATCGCATCCATCACGTTGCATTGTGACAATGAGAGTGCCATGGCCATCGCCGACAATGACGGTGTGCATCATACATGCAGAAAGCACATCAATGTTGAATATCACTATGTGCGCTTGTTTTTGCATGGCGACAACGCCATCATTGAGCGGGTTGAAACAACACGGCATCTGGCTGACTTATTGACCAAGGCAGTGAAGCACGACTCGTTCAAGAAGGCTGTGAGTTTGGTCGATGAACGTCCGTGAGTGGTACTCATTGTTCCTGCGTGTGTCTCTCCGTGCCCTGGTGGGGTCTATCTATTGAATGTGTCCCTGCCCGTCCATGTGCACTACGCCTGTGAGTCATGGGGGAGTGTTGGTTTTTTCTCACATCTCTCATCGTGCTCTGTTGTGTCCTCCCGGCTTGTGTACATTGGCGTGTACATGACTGACGGTGAGACTCGACAGTGCTTGAGTGTCGTCCGGTAGAGCCGACGCACGCTCAGGACTACACGCAGTTTTCTGGAGCCTCCTCCCTCAGGCGACGTGCTTAGCTCCATTGACAGGCCTCCTCGGCGGTCGGGCCGCCTGCGGTCACTGCCACTGCGGGTGCTGTATGCATGCGTCAAGTGCTTGATCTGAATGTACCGTTGCGTCTGTAGCGTCCTGCTCTGCTTAGGATCCAAATCTCATGCTAGCGTGGCACTATTGTCACCAGGGACTAGTATAGACGCTGCCTGCCTTTGGGCATCCATAACTCCTCACTGCTGTTTTTCTAGCTCATTCTGACCACACGACTGCATTTGCAGCATTGGTATCATGATATGATCCAATTTTCAGGCAAATCAGATGACGCTCGGGCTTTGGGCTGTCGGCCGTCTGGCAGGGCTCACCGAGAAAACCTGATAGCCTAAAAATTGAGCTATTTTCTGATTGGCTGGTGAACTGAGTAACAAGCTCTACAGAGCTCGGGGAGGCTAGTTCTTGGAGGGGTCTCCCATTGTGTCTCGTTCTTCATTTCTAATTGATTACTTCGAGTTTTCAGCTGCTTTCTGGTACTAACATTGGCGCGTGCATTTCTGAGTAACAAACCCAGAGCACTCATACTTAGACTCTACAGCGGCAGACTGAGGGGGCAGCAGATCAAGCAACAAGCGTGGAAGCCCGCATGCTGCATCAACAATGCTGGTGCCCCAACTTGCTGTCAAGGATTTCTAGCGAGATGCATTCGTCCACCTACAGAACATGATGCTCGATTTCCCAACCACTAATACGGTATCGGTATACTTGCATTTTGATGTTTTTCTGGAAAACAATATCGCAGTACAATATCACGATATATTAGGAGGGTACCTTGAGAGGTTAGTACCGATGCCATACCGGTACAGCAAAAAAAACAACCCTACCATGGTACATGCAATGCCACGGCACAAAATTGCAGTTTATAGCGGTACTGGTAATACCACTTTCAACCTTGCCCATCGTGCACCACAGCCCATTGAGCTATGTGCTCATGATGAACCATTCCTCTCTACACATTGAAACTTGGGAAGCTCGCGAGACTATGCACGTCTTCCAAGACCAAAACCTTGCTGCTCTACCACATGCCTGCGTACTAGAGTCTCGCTGCCAGAATGCCGTTGCCGCATCAATGACAACATCACTAGAAACCATTTTTGCAGCCATTCACACTGTTGTGTTTTGTGCCGTTCCTGTACAGTTTACTGTGACCACTCGGCCATGTCCATACTTGTGCAGATCCCTGAGGCAGGCGACCCTGGTGACACTAGCGTGACGACAGGCGGTGGACTACCCGCTTGGAGCCGACCGACCACTGTTCCAGAGCCCCAGATGCCACCGGGACTCTTTGCTGTGTCTTCTACGTCTTGCAGGTGCCTTTTGGCGGACTGGCCATGAGGCCTATTTGCACGTTTTTGCATTGTATGCTCACTGTCAGTTGATGGATGCATACATGTGACCAGTCGCTGCGTTCGTCTTTTGATTCTTCACGTCTAGATTCAGACGGCGTAGGATTCTGACATGTGTGCACAGAGTTACGACCAAAACAGTGGTTTTGGGCTGGTTTTAGGACAGCTCTTGGACTGCCGCGTGCGACACCCGCCGTGCGCCGCGGCAGGTATTTATGCCTTGGACCTGTCATTTGTCATTTCTCTCTGCATATGCTATATTGAAGCATTCTGACATTGTGTCTTGTGTCTCCTAGCCAAACCCTTGCCTTTGTGTGTACGACCTGTGACTGTCGTCACCGTCTGACCAGGCACTGACACCCGGTCAGCGGCTGTGTTGCTAGGAAGCTTCTACGCACTTTCTCATGGTATCAGAGTAGTGAGACAGTTCTCACTGAGCTGCACAGCAGAGACGTAGCAGAGCAGCAGCAGTGAGAGTCACCGCTGTAGCAGAGTTTTTGGGATCTGCTGGAGACGGCCGGTCGCCGTCAACGTACTGCACCCACCACGTGAGATCGCAGCTGTAGAGGCAGCAGCAGCGGCGTGTACCGCCACAGAGAGGTGTGTGGCGGCTGCGGTGTGTGCAGTCGCCCTCCCACAGCTGCAGCAGCAGAGCAGCAGCAGCAGAGGCGGCGGCAGCAGCAGCGTAGTAGCAGCAACCGCAGCAGCAGCGTGGCAGTTGCGGCGGCAGGAGCAGCACAGCAGCAGCGTTGGCAGCAGTAGCGAAGCAGCGGCAGCGGCACAGCAGCAGCAGCGGCACTCGCGGTGGCAGCAGCAGCGCAGCAGTGGCAGCAGCAGCAACGCGCAACGGCGGTAGCCAGCAGCAGCGCGCGGCGGCGGCAGCCAGCAGCAGCTGCAATGTGTAGTAGCAGCCGCAGCGCGCAGCAGCAGCAGCAGCAGCGCAGCCGCTGCTGCCACCGCTGCACACGCAGCTATGCAGCTCGTGCTGTAGTTGATAGCACAGCTGCAGCAACAGCTGGGCGGAAGCTACTGCGTAGCTTCCGCGGAGCCGCCGCGCGCCACCGCAAAGCGGCTCCACACGTGCGCAGAACCGCGACAAGAACAAAACAAAGGAAGGGGACGAGCTGACATCAGCATTGTTGATTGCTGATGTCATCAGGTCGTGCTGACATCAGCAACCACTTGCTGACGTCAGCATTACACTTCGCCAAATTTCCACCTGGAAAGTCAAAAGTTGCCAGCGTTTCAACTCCCCGAGAAACGCAGCCGGTTTTGAAATCTGGCAAACTTGACCTGTCGTCCCATAGTGAGCGGCGACATGAGTTCGCCCAACGACAAGGACAAGGGACCAGGTGATCCCTCCTCCTCTTCTTCAGGGATACTGAGCCCTCGCTTGCAGGCCATTGCGGACCTGCGCAGCCAACAGGAGGAGATGCGTCGTCTGCAGCGAGAGCAGACTGACACGATCCGCACGCTGACTGAGCTCCTGCGTGCTCAGTCCACGGCTCCTTCGCGGATTTCTGAGGGAGCTGCCGGCGTTGCGGCCTCCACCCAGCATTCGGCCCAGGTGCCCGTGACAGGTGCTCCGCCTGCTTCACCCCCTGGTGTGGTTTCTCCACCACCTGCGGACCTCCTTGATGACAAGCCATTCATGCCAGGCTTCGAGGATGACTCCCAGGAGCGGGAGATTCGTCTTCTACAGGAGCGCCTCCGTCAGCTGCAGACGGGTATCCGACCTCCACCCGTGTCCCCGATACGATCGTCACCTGACTTCCCC
>SZWC01002659.1:0-20028 GCA_023375785.1 Penium margaritaceum
GAGGTGGCAGTTTGAGGTCTACCTTGATGACAAGGGCCTGCTTGAGCTGGTCAACGGTGAAGAGACCGCGCCTCCGGATACCGCGACGCCGGAGGAAGTGGACAAGTACAAGAAGCGCAACAAGAAGGTGCTTGCATTGTTGGTGTTAGCGCTTGCTCCGCTGCAGCGCACACTGATTCAAGGATGCACGGAGGCCGCGGAGGCCTGGAAGAAACTCTGCACCATCTTCCAGTCCAGCAACCTTGCTAACCAGCTCTTCGTCTTCAAGAGGCTTGTCACCCTCCGAGCCAACGAAGGCGACGACATCATGGAGATCCTGCAACAGATTGAGTCCCTTACTGCCAAGTGCGTAGCCACCGGATGGAAGGTTGACCTTCAGCTGCAAGCCATGATCCTCCTTCTGGCCTTGCCGGACAGTTGGAGTCCCATGATCACCGTCGTAGGCGGCTGGTCCGCCAATGAGCTGAAGTACCCGAAGGTGGCTGAGTACGTCCGCAACGAATGGATGCGGCATGGTGGGAGAGAAAGCGGGGAAACGTCAAGTTCCGCCTATGCCGTCCGCCCTCAAGGTGGAGGGGGAGGCAAGAAGGGGAAGGGTGCTAACCAGGGCACCAGGAGAGGTGACAACAAGGGGGAGTGCTACAACTGTGGCAAACAGGGCCACTATGCACGTGATTGCCCCAACAAGAAGTCGGACCAACCCAGGAAGGGCGAGAAGAAGGACACCCAAGCCATGATGGCCAGGGAGTCTACCGACTTGACAGATCCGGAAGTCACTGTGATCGACTCCGGATCAGGCCGCCACACACAATGCATCCGGGCGGCATTCGTCACCTACGACGCCATTGAGCGGCACATGACAGTGGCCAACGGCAAAACAGAGTTGGCCGCGGGCGAAGGCAATGTTCGCATTGAGACGGTGGTGAACGGGAAAGTCATTCCGTGCACCATCTACGACGTGCTCCACATGTCCAACTTTGGAGCAAACCTGCTGTCAGTGAGCCGCCTTACCGACAAGGGGCTCGAGGTGCTCTTCAACAAGAAGGAGGCCATCATCCGGCAGGAAGGGGATGGCGAGGTAATTGCACGTGGCAAGAGGGAGGAGGACCTGTACCTTCTTTGCACCAAGGTCCTTGCCGATGCGGTAAGGACTGACGCCGTCAACCTTGTGACAAAGGATGAAGGAAATCTGGACCTATGGCACCGCCGCCTATGTCACATCGCTCCCTCAACTGTGAGGGACATGGCGAAGAAGGAAGTGGTGNGATGTGTGCGGACCGTTCGAGCCCTCCATTGGTGGGGCTCGCTACTTTGTCACCTTCATCGATGACCACAGCCGCAAGCTCTACCTCTACATCATCAAGAGGAAGAGCGATGTCCTGTCTTGCATGCAGTAATTTGTGGCAGTTGTGGAGCGGCAAACAGACTTGAAGGTGAAGGCGTTCCGGAGCGACAACGGCGGCGAGTACGAGGGCTGCTCGGCATGGATGAAGAGCAAGGGGATCGCGTGGCAGAAAACTACGCCACACTCTCCGCGGCAGAACGGCCTCGCCGAGTAAGGCTGCACACCGGTACGGAACCGCGGTTCTTAGAATGGAACCGGAACCGCGGTTCCGGTTCCAGCTGAGAACCGGAACCGCGGTTCCGGTTCCGGAACCGCGGTTCCTCACGGAAACGCGGTTCCAGTCACGATTCCACAGAATTTCTTCTCAAACATGAAGCATTATTGGCTACCAATACCATTTTTTTTCCAAAAAGACAAGGGTAAAGACCTTCCGCACTCCTGAATTGTATGTGGGCAATTGATTTGAGTGCTCTCATGGCCTCAAAGGGTGCCACATCAGCAAAAATAACCTAAAACCTCCCCCCTCCCCATTCATTATCCCCTCCGTAGACCTGGGCTCAAACACCGCGGTTCCTGGACGGTTCCAGAATCTTGGAACCGGAACCGCGGTTCCGGTTCCAGAATCGGAACCGCGGTTCCTGGAACATGTGTGCACCCTTATCGCCGAGAGGGCGAACCGCACCATCCTCAACATGGTCCGGTCTATGTTGAGCGATGCCGGCCTCGCGCAGCGGTACTGGGGCTAGGCGGCACGGACAGCGGCGTACATCATGAACCTGACGCCGACAAAGCCGCTAAAAGACGCGGAGTCCAAGGTGTGGAAGACGCCACAAGAAGTGTGGAGCGGGAGGAAGCCAACTGTGGCACACCTCCGCACGTTTGGTTGAGTTGCACATGCTATTGTGCAGGCACGGGAGGGGCGGGGCAAGCTGGACTCACGGACTCGCCGGTGCATCTTCGTCGGGTACGAGAGCGAGAGCAGGGCGTACCGGCTCTTCGACCCGTGGAGGCAACAGATCGTGAAGAGTCACGGCGTCACGTTTGACGAGGAGAGTCGTTGGACGGACAAGGACGCGGGTCTCTCCAAGCAGGGGGAGTGGCTGCCACTCCTCGAGGGGGAGACGCCGGAGGACGCAAAAGAGGGTGACGTCCCATCGGCTCCAACCGGCGATAACCATTTGGTGGATGGGGGAGCGGCAGATTTGCATTCAGCCGAGTCGGACGATGAATCCGAAGCGCCCGTAGCAGTGGAGCTGAACGAGGAGGCGGGGAGTGAGCCCGCATCTCCACGGTCCCCAAGAGAGGGGGAGCAGGTCAGCGGTGCAAGTGGCGCCGCGAGAGGGCAGCAGTAGCATCAGCAGCAGCTGCGGCAGCATCAACAGCAGCCTCAACAGCAGCAGCCCTAGAGAAGCGGACCCGCAAGAAGGACGGCAAAACGGTACGATGCTGCACAGGGTACCTGGACTGGGTTTGCTCGAGCGTTCTTTGCGCAAGAGGAGCCCGAGAACGTCAAGGAGGCGTTGCAGCAGAAGGATGGGGCTGAGTGGGAGGGAGCCATAAAATCTGAGCTTGCCTCCCACGAAGAGAACGGCACTTGGCAGCTGATTGACAGGCCAGAGGGTGCGAAAATCATCGGCTCCAAGTGGATCTTCAAGAAGAAGCTCACCAAGGAGGGGAAGGTGGAGCGATACAAGTCGCGGCTAGTGCCAAAGGGGTACGCCCAGCAAAAAGGTGAACACTACAATGAAACCTTCACGCCGGTGGCGAAGTTCGCCTCCATCCGTTCCATCCTCTCGGTGGCAGCGGCGCGTGACTACGAAGTCCACCAAATGGACGTGAAAACCGCGTTTCTCAACGGCGACCTGGACAAGGAAGTCCTTATGGAGGTGCCGGAGGGGGTGGACGCCGAGGAAGGTGTGCCGGCTTCGCAAGGCGCTCTACGGACTGAAGCAAGCGCCACTCATGTGGTACCTGAAAATGGACGGCTTCATGGCCGAGCTTGGCTTCAAGCGCTGCGAGGCGGATCAAAGCGTGTACGTGCGAAAGCAGCCGGGGTTGCACCAGATCGTGGTCCTCTACGTGGATGACCTCATCCTCGTGTCATCGGACATGGAGGAGTTGGTGAACCTGAAGCGGCAGCTGGGCGGTCGGTTCAAAATGACCGACATGGGCGAGCTCGAGTACTACCTCGGCGTCGCCATCAAGAGGGACCGCAAAGCACGCACGCTGGAGATGGGGCAGGCAAAGTACGTGCAAGAGGTGCTCCGCCGCTACAACATGGAGGAGTGCAACCCCATCGGCACACCCATGACCACCACGTGTGAGCTGAGCTCGAGCATGGGCCCGAGCACGGACGAGGAGAAGGAGGAGATGGCAGGTGAGCCGTATCAGTCCGCAGTGGGGAGCATCATGTACGCCATGGTGGCGACGCGGCCCGACCTGGCCTTCGCGGAGGGCCAAGTGAGCCGCTACGTTGCTGACCCTGGGCCGTTGCATTGGCAAGCGGTGAAGCGGATCCTCCGCTATCTCAAGGCGACAAAACAGTCGCAACTCGTGTTTGGAGGGGGAGCGCGTGATGACTCCCTTGAGTTGGTCGGCTACTCGGATGCCGACTGGGCTGGTGATGTGGATGACAGAAAATCAACGTCGGGGTACGTGTTTGTGCTTGGTGGTGCAGCAGTTTCATGGGCAAGCAGGAAGCAGGACTGCGTGGCGCTGTCCAGCACCGAAGCGGAGTACATCGCGCTCGCGGAAGCCGCAAAAGAGGCGGTGTGGCTGCGTCGGCTGTTAAAGGAGATCGGCGTGCCGCAAAGGAAGCCCACGGTACTCAATGTTGACAACATGAGTGCCATCAGCCTCACCCAGAACCCAGTACTGCACAGGAGAACCAAGCACATCGAGATCAGTCATCACTACGCACGGGACTTGGTGGCGAAGGGAGATGCCGCCATTGTGCATTCTGGCACTAAGCGCATGCTCGCCGATGCCATGACCAAGGCACAGGCCAAGGACAGGCACAACGTGAGCTGCATGGAGCTCGGTCTGCGCTGTGAAGTTTAAAATGCTACAGGCTCCAAGGACAGGGCATCAAGACTGCGGTGCAAGGGGGAGATTGTTGACATGGTGTGCGCCTTGCCATGAGTGCCGTTGATCGTACTCCCTGGTTCGACCACTGGGGAGTGGTCAAACACCTGATATGAATATAGATTTGTAATCCTTGGATTTTTCCATGCAGGATTGAGCTTTGAATCGCTCGATTTGAGTGAGTATTCAGAAAGTTAGCCTAGCCCGAAAATCGGGTGTTGGGCGTGTGGAATCTGGTACCCGCCATAGGTGGCGGGATAATCCACCGCCAGTCATCCTAGCTCGTCTCCAATGGGCTCCAAAGGCACATGGTCCATGAAGGAATGAATGTGGATGGTCCCCTGGACCAAGGCATGCCCCTCCCCACGTTGGAATGACAGGAAGGGCGCTTCGACAGGCCACCGTCGAAGCGCCTCCCGTCACTCCCGTTCGTGGGCATGGTGGGCGGCTCGGCCCCACCAAGGGTTACTTCGACGGCTGTAGCAGGGGCTCTACTGCTCCGATTTGGGTGTTCTTGGATGCGTTGGAAAGCTAAGATCACAGGCTATAAGAATCTGATGTAATCTCACTATGCTAAGTAACAAAAACGTGTTTCGATTCAGATCTACTGAATGCGACGTGTTCTGCCCACTCACATCCGTGATCCTTGTGCTCCACACTCTTCACCATTGGTGTCCATTGNATGACAGGAAGGGCGCTTCGACAGGCCACCGTCGAAGCGCCTCCCGTCACTCCCGTTCGTGGGCATGGTGGGCGGCTCGGCTCCACCAAGGGTTACTTCGACGGCCGTAGCAGGGGCTCTACTGCTCCGATTTGGGTGTGCTTGGATGCGTTGGAAAGCTAAGATCACAGGCTATAAGAATCTGATGTAATCTCACTATGCTAAGTGACAAAAACGTGTTTCGATTCAGATCTACTGAATGCGACGTGTTCTGCCCACTCACATCCGTGATCCTTGTGCTCCACACTCTTCACCATTGGTGTCCATTGCCTGCCCAAACCTTGGTAGCGTGAACCACTGAGAGCTAGGAATCCTTGAGGGTGTCTCCACACCCACTAGAGCCAACAAAAGCAACTTCGAGAGAGAAGGTTGGTGCAGATGATGCAGATGAAAAAGGAGTCGGAGAAGGTGAAGCAGAAGCGGGAGGTGAAGTTTTGTTGGTGGTAGCACCACCAAAGACTGCGGCAAGGGCCTGGAGTCCCCACTGATGGGCAGAGCGATGAGGAGGGGTAGAGGGATCCCAGTTGGATGGGTAATTCTGGCGGTACTTGCACGGTGGCGGAGGTGGCGGCGGCGGCGGAGGCACCTCTGGATCAAGCGGTGCACCCACAACTGGAACCTCAGCAGCAAGGATAATCAGAGGAAGGACTCCAGCATGGTCATCAAAGCCAGGATCCACTGGGTGCTATGGAGGGAGACTGGGTTGTGAATCCAGGGAGATGATGTGAAGTTGTGGAAGACCTTGATCAGTTGCAGTGCGATCCTGGATAGTTTCATCAAATGTAGCACTGCGACTGCTGCTGATGCGCTTCGCAGCAGGGTCCCATATGCGATAGGCCTGACTAGTGTCAGAATAGCCAACCAGGACTCCTTTTTGGTATGAGAGCCAAGTTTGTCGTGAGCAGCCGGGGTGACCCAGGCATAAGCAGTGCTGCCAAAGACTTTGAGATGACCGATGTTTGGTGGATGTCCATGCCAGGCTTCATATGGTGTCTTGTGATTGTTGAGGCACTTGCATGGGAGGCGGTTGAGGAGATAACCTGCAGTGTTGACAGCTTCAGCCCAGAAGCCTGCCGGGAGACTGGCTGNTGCAACCTCTGCTGTGCCTTCATCTGCTTCAGAATCAAGAGTTGGCAGAATGGTTAGATTGCCCTCCCATTTTGCTTCTGCCACAATATGCCCAGTCTTGGCATAGATTCGGCAGCTCTTGTCAGCATGAAAAATCACTTTGCATCCTTTGTCATTGAGTCGTGTGACTGAGAGTATATTTGCAGCCAGTTCTGGAACAAAAAGCACATCAGCAAATGTACGAGACGCGATCTTTCCTTGAAAGCTGATGGATTCTTTGACCGTGCCAATGCCGATGGCAGGGGTAATACGGCCATCACCAATGCGGACTGGTTTTGGTGTCTTGAGGTCTTGGTAGTCAGTGAACCAGGACCTGTTGCACGTCATATGTCTCGNCGATTTGGGTGTTCTTGGATGCGTTGGAAAGCTAAGATCACAGGCTATAAGAATCTGATGTAATCTCACTATGCTAAGTAACAAAAACGTGTTTCGATTCAGATCTACTGAATGCGACGTGTTCTGCCCACTCACATCCGTGATCCTTGTGCTCCACACTCTTCACCATTGGTGTCCATTGCCTGCCCAAACCTTGGTAGCGTGAACCACTGAGAGCTAGGCATCCTTGAGGGTGTCTCCACACCCACTAGAGCCAACAAAAGCAACTTCGAGAGAGAAGGTTGGTGCAGATGGTGCAGATGATGCAGATGAAAAAGGAGTCGGAGAAGGTGAAGCAGAAGCGGGAGGTGAAGTTTTGTTGGTGGTAGCACCACCAAAGACTGCGGCAAGGGCCTGGAGTCCCCGCTGATGGGCAGAGCGATGAGGAGGGGCAGAGGGATCCCAGTTGGATGGGTAATTCTGGCGGTACTTGCACGGTGGCGGAGGTGGCGGCGGCGGCGGAGGCACCTCTGGATCAAGCGGTGCACCCACAACTGGAACCTCAGCAGCAAGGATAATCAGAGGAAGGACTCCAGCATGGTCATCAAAGCCAGGATCCACTGGGTGCTATGGAGGGAGACTGGGTTGTGTATCCAAGGAGATGATGTGAAGTTGTGGAAGACCTTGATCAGTTGCAGTGCGATCCTGGATAGTTTCATCAAATGTAGCATTGCGACTGCTGCTGATGCGCTTCGCAGCAGGGTCCCATATGCGATAGGCCTGACTAGTGTCAGAATAGCCAACCAGGACTCCTTTTTGGTATGAGAGCCAAGTTTGTCGCGAGCAGCCGGGGTGACCCAGGCATAAGCAGTGCTGCCAAAGAATTTGAGATGACCGATGTTTGGTGGATGTCCATGCCAGGCTTCATATGGTGTCTTGTGATTGTTGAGGCACTTGCATGGGAGGCGGTTGAGGAGATAACCTGCAGTGTTGACAGCTTCAGCCCAGAAGCCTGCCGGGAGACTGGCTGCATGCAGCATGGATCCGGCTTTTTCAAGGAGTATTCTGTTCATGCGTTCTGCACGATTGTTCTGCTGCAGAGTATGAGGAACTGTGCGCTGATGCTGGATGCCATGGTTGGCGTAGAATTGGGTGAGAGTGTGGTTGACAAAATCTCTGTCATTGTCAGATCGCACAGCTTTCACGGTCTTGCCGGTCTCATTTTCAACACGGCGGATCCACGTCATNAGAAAATAATGCTTTCCTGCAATGGAGGAGTCCTTGATGGAGTTTGTCACTTGCACAGACATCGGAGTGTGTGGGAAAAGGTGCCTGACTTTGTTTCCCTGCAAGAAAACCTTCACAACAGGTAGAGGTGGGGGGCTGCAGATTTCTGGAGAGAGATTCTGCAATGCCCATCTTGGACATGGCAATCAGTGTGGTGAAGCCAATGTGTCCCAATCGCTGGTGCCACAGGTTTGTGAGAGCGTCTTGAGTGGGAGATGGTGCTGCTGATGTTGTGGGTCCAGATGCTGCCAGTGCAACCTCTGCTGTGCCTTCATCTGCTTCAGAATCAAGAGTTGGCAGAATGGTTAGATTGCCCTCCCATTTTGCTTCTGCCACAATATGCCCAGTCTTGGCATAGATTCGGCAGCTCTTGTCAGCATGAAAAATCACTTTGCATCCTTTGTCATTGAGTCGTGTGACTGAGAGTATATTTGCAGCCAGTTCTGGAACAAAAAGCACATCAGCAAATGTATGAGACGCGATCTTTCCTTGAAAGCTGATGGATTCTTCGACCGTGCCAATGCCGATGGCAGGGGTAATACGGCCATCACCAATGCGGACTGGTTTTGGTGTCTTGAGGTCTTGGTAGTCAGTGAACCAGGACCTGTTGCACGTCATATGTCTCGTGCTTCCTGAGTCGATAATCCATGCTAGGATTCTAGCTGCGAGCAGGAACGCACTGTCCACAGAGCATAGAGCCAGTTCTTCCAAGATGAATTCAGCTGTTTCAGCTGCAGCTTATTGAGTTGCCAATGGTGGAGTTGTAGTTGTCGAGTCATCGATGGCAGGGAGGAAGTTGATGTTGGTGTTGCTGGGACTTCCATTGACGTTCACTGTCTGGTTTCCAATGGTTTCAACTTGATGGAGAAGTTCAGTCCAGTTGTCTTCCATCTGAAGCATCATCTGTTTCAAACTACTGAATAGACTGGTATGAACTTGTTCCGGTTCTGGCCCTGTAGTCAGCAAGGCATGTTGTGTATCTGGGTGTCTTGGACGGCACAGTTTATCAAAGAAACAGTTGAGATGTCCAAATTTCTGGCAGTTCCAGCACTTCACATGTTCAAAGCCCTTGCTGCCGGGTGCTCCAGCTGGAATGATACCCTTCTTGAGCTTGAAGACATTGATGTGGTTGAGACATGAAATGTGGTTGTGAGTTTGAGTTTGACCCAACCAGGTGTCCTTGGCCATATCCTTGATATCTTGATTTCTGTCGTTGGTGATGATTTCCAAATCTGGCGGCCAGAGCCGCTTCAACCCCTTCAGGACTCTTCATTTTTTTTTCTTCTGCTCTGAAAAAGGATTCACAGGCGCGTTCAAGAGTTAGCTCATAAAATCCCACGGCAGCTGCTGGTGCTGCTGCTCCTTGAGCTCCTTGAGCTCCCTGAGCTCCATTTGGTGCAGGTAATTATCTGGCTGCTTCCAAGGTTTGCATTCTGCTGTCGAATCTGGCTCCTTGTTTTTGAAATGCCAGGAGCTGATCAACTGTATAATCAAATCTGGATGGAAGACTTGCAAAGAGGCGTAAAACAACCACCTTCTCAGATAGATTCTGCCCCATTGACGTGATGTGTTCCACAAGTTGCTTCAGGTGTGTCACATGATCTTCCATCTTGGTCATCTCGTCCATTTTCAGTTCACAGAACTGAATGAACAAGTTGTGTAGTTTGGCATCACCAACTTTGAGATACCGCTGTTTCAATGATTTCCAAGCTTTCCGTGGATCCAAGGTAGCGTTCTCATCTGTGATCAGAAACTTTAGTCTGTCTGATACTTGCATTGCCAGTAGTGCGAAGGCTTGATCACATCGTCGTTGCCATTGTTGTTTGGCGTCGTCTGTTGCATCTGCTGCAAGCGTTTCTATGAGTGGATCTGAGACAACTCCCCACAGTCTTTTGGCCAGAAAAATCATTTTCATGTTGAAGGCGAATTAGCTGTAGTTCACTCCACCAAAAGGCTGAATCTTGAACTGGTCCCCAAGACCGCCTCCATTGAGGCCGGCCATCGTGAAAGATCTTCTCACATGCTTGGATGATCAGCGCAACCAGTCTTCAAGAGGTTTGTGGCACACCTGCTCTGACACCAATTGTAGAATTTAGGAATCGTTGAATGCCACAAAGAGTTCTTCAAGACAGCGCAGAACCAATTGCATAACCAGTACAGATCAACACAGGCACAGTCAGCCAGATCTGCACACACTGCGGTTAATTTGGAACTGAATCCTTTTACTGTAAATATACAAGTCCTGGGTACATCAGGTACAAATCCTTGGTACTCAAGAAGGAACAAAGAAATGCTGAGCAGAGTGGCGGCTTTAAATGGTCCTGCCGCGGTTCACGCTTTGCCATGGCGTGTACCGCGGCAGTTCCGATATGTTTTCCGCTAAGTGTGCCCTTTTTGTCGCTTCCAATCGCTTGGGATCTGTTTCGCCGTGATGGCCTTCTTTGCTCCGGTTAGTACCCCCCCGCTTCCTCCAATGTCCTCCGTATTATACGTCCATCGTCAGCCGTAGATTGTAAAACATGCGAAGTTCGTCAGCCGTTGGTAATCAGGTCATCCGCTGCTTATAAAAGTGTCCGCCAGTCTTCTCCGCTCTTTTGTGACTGCACTTTGTGTTCCCACTCGTCCATGCTCCACGTCAGCTTCCGCACCTTTCCGCTTCTCCTCGCGGTACCACTCCGCACACAAGTGCAATACTGCAGCCCTTTTAACATACTGCTGACCACGATCCTATCACAAACAGGTACAAGGCACGGGCTGGTGGAGGCATGGGACTACCCTCTCTGCCAGACCCAAGTAGGAGTAGGATAGGGTAGAGTAGGAGGCAGAGGGTCAGGGGAGAGGGTGGCGCCTCTCCCCTGGCCCTCGCCTGTTTTCTCATTTTGGAACATGCTATCCTTTCATGTCCATTTCCCAACATTGTACGGATTTGAACTGAGTTGTACGGACTTGTATGAAGTTGTACGGAGTTTTACGGGGTTCTATGGAGTCGTGCAGAGATGTACGGAGTTGTACAGAGCTAAACAGGGTTGTACGAAGCTGTACAGAGTTGTGCAAAACTATACGGAGGTATACAGAGTTGTACAAATGTTTACGGAGTTTAACCAATTTTGTATGGAGTCTTCCAGAGCTATACGAAGTTTTATGGAGTTGTGCGTGGTTGTACAGAGTTGTGCGGATGTTCTACAAAGATGTACAGAGTTGCACGGAGTTGTAGGGAGTTTGTTGGACTTGTACGGAAGTATGTGGAGTTTTAGGGATTGTACGGAGTTATACAGGGTTGTAGGAGTTGTAAACAATTCTACAGAGCTTTATGGATCTGTATTTTTTAGCTATGGAGCTAACAACCTCTGGAAGAGAAGTCGTGAAACCAAAAAAACTCACAAAGTTTTTACAATTTTTTTCCTTTACATGTGTGTGTTTTGCACCCCAAACTTAATCAAGCATACACTTCACCTTAAGAGTACTAATACCTCAGCATTACATCTCAATATGATTTCAATTCATCAATACCCAAGGTAGAATCAAGAAATGATTGATTCATCAGCATGCAAGGCAATTCCTTTTATAGATGCGTGTTCAATCCCAGAACTCAAAAGTACATTCCTAAGTAATGGCTTGAATCAGTCACCAATAGACTTGCGATGTGGGCTTGAAACATAAGCATCCTAGTGCCAAGGTGGAAGACCATTTGTGTAGCCTTCAAGAAGCTACACACTTCCTTTTTCATTCACAACCAAGATGTGCATGGGGCCAGGATCGAAATCATGACCTCTCACTCTGCAAAACAAACAGAATGGCCAAGTTAACCATGGTGTACTCACAGGTCATATCTCACAGGANGGAAGACCATTTGTGTAGCCTTCAAGAAGCTACACACTTCCTTTTTCATTCACAACCAAGATGTGCATGGGGCCAGGATCGAAATCATGACCTCTCACTCTGCAAAACAAACAGAATGGCCAAGTTAACCATGGTGTACTCACAGGTCATATCTCACATGAGACAGAGCATAAGTGGGTCATCCTACAACGGGTATAGGGGTCATACCTCCACAAGGGGCAGAGCATTCCTGAACCATCCTACAGCAGTGAACAATGGGCATATATATTTAACAAATCTCATCCTTGTACCTTGCATCATCTACTATGATCGGTCTTCCACAACTGAGTTGACTGTGTCAATGCCTTGCCTGCTCGCCTGGTGGAGATTCTTCTCCAGTGGCTTTGCAAGCATGTCGGCCCAGTTCAGCTTGGTACCAACGTACTCAAGCTCCACTGTTTGCTTGCAGACTAAGTCCCGAGAAAATTGGTTGTGGATTTCAATGTGCTTTGTGTGCCTAGAGAGGACTAGGTTCTTGAACATTTCAATGACACTCATGTTGTCAATCTTGATTAGTTTTGTCGTTGCCTGATATGTCTTCATCTCAGATAGCAAACTGCATATCCATTTCATCTCTTTACACACTTTAGCCATAGCAATGTAATCGTCTTCAGCTATTGACCGAGACACACAATCCTGCTTGCTTCTTGCCCAACTGACAGAACCTCCATTCAAACATACACTCAAAGCCCAAGGTGGATCTTCCGTCGTCTATCCTGCCTCCCCAATAAATGTGACTCGGATCCAGTGAAGCCTCCAAACTAGAGCCCCACATACCGCGTCCCTTTCAAGTAGCGCTTCACTGCCTGCCAGTGCAGTGGACCAGATTTGGCCAAAGACCAGCTAACCTGTCCAATAGCATGGGCTATATCTGGTCGGGTGGCGACCATGGCATACATCAGACTGTCCACTGCAGACTGATATGGAATTCCCAGTATGTTAGTTTTCTCTGCTTCGTTGGGTGGGGACAATGAGGAAGAGAGACTTCACTCTGAGCTCATGAGTGTGCTGGTAGGCTTGCAATCTGCCATGTCGTAACGGTCGTGGATGGAGTCGATGTGTTTTTCCTGGTTCAGGCTGATTGTACCTGCTGCCCAGTCACGCTTGATGGTAATTCAAAGGGAGAAGTAGAGAGGACCTGTTTCCTTCATCTTGAATCTGCTACTCCGCTGCCTCTTGAGATCTTCCAGCAGCCCCTTTGAGGAAGAGCAGAGAATCAGGTCCTCAACAAACAAGGCGACCAACGTAGTTTCTTTATTGCTCTCCTGCACATACATGCTAGAGGTATTGTTGCAATGCATAAAGGACTCCATAGCAACAAATTTGTTCATATCCTGGTACCAAAGTCTTGGGGCTTGTTTTGGCCCATAAAGCACTTTCACAGATCTGCATACCTTTTCCTCAGGGGCATCAACCTCCTCTAACACCGCTATTCGCACCTCCTTGTTACGTTTGCCGTATAGAAAGGTCATCTTGACATCCATCTGGTGGACTGCAATGTTCTTGGCAGCAGAGTTGGCAAGCATTGATTGGATGGAGGCAAATCTCACCACAGGAACAAAGGTCTCATTGCACTGGGGTGTTGAGAGAACCCCTTTGCCACCACCCGAGTCCTGTACTTGTCTATCTTGCCATCCTGTCTCCTTTTTACTTTGAGCACCCACTTGGACCCCACCACGCGAGCCCCAGTAGGTCTTTCCACCAGATCCCATCTCCCATTCTCCTCAATGGAGTTGAGCTCGCTGCGTATTGCTTCATTCCACTCAGCTTTATCAGGCCGTGTGAGTTCCTTTGCGACCGAAGTTGGCTCCTCTTTAAACAAGAGTGAATGGTTGACGCATGTTTATTCACTCCTCTCTGTATCGTAATGCTGCCAAGGCACTTTAAGACATGAACTGCTCCTTCAACCTGTTGGCTGTTGCTGTTGTTGTTGAGGCTGCAGGTCTACTTTGTGTTTAATGATGGAAGAGGTATCATCCTCATGGTCAGGAGGGTCAGCTACGTCGAACTCGAAGTCTGATTCCTCCGAGTCATCTTCATCAGCTCCTCTCCCTGTCGCACCACCCAGTCAATGCACTTGCCAATGCACTGGTGCTTCGTCTCCCTCCTCAAAGAAGGTAAGTCACTCTCTATTTGAAATTGTTCTCAAGTTCCACAAGCTCACCCTTACCCACAGACCTTTTGAAGAAATCCATGTCCTTGCTGCAAATGACCTTCTTAGCTGCTTGGTCCAACAATCTATAAGCTCTGTGGATGGTGTCATAGCCAATGAAGGTACACTTTAGCGCTCTTAAATCTAACTTTCCAGGGCTCTCGCCGACCTGGACCTTGGTAAAGCCGGTGCGACCGAACACCTTCAGATGGGAGGCGTAAGGCTTCTTGCCTGACCATGCTTCTTGCAACGTCTTCAGCTGATGTGGCTACTTCTTCTTGCTTCTCCTTTGTTGAGCTACTGCAGGTTTGAGGTTCACAAGTTAGACAGCCGTATGTGCTGCTTCAGTCCATAACCGAAGAGGTAGCCTGGCATCAGATTAGCATGCAGCTTGCCATGCTGAGGAGGGTCTGGTTCATCCTCTCTACTACGACTTTGCTTTGAGGCGAGTACGGGGTGGTTTTTTGGTGTTCAATATCCTGTGCTGCTTGAGCCACTCCCTGTAGGCTTCATACTCCCCTCCATTTCTTTCCTAAATGCATTCACCTCCTTTCCACTCTTCCTTTCAACCATAGTGACAAAGCCTTTCAGTTTCTCCCTTGCCTTGCTATTCGTTTCGAGAAAATAGAAAACCAGACCCTGTGACTGTGTTCGTCGATGCAGGTGAGGAAAAATCTGCTGCTTCTGTTTGATGGTACGCAAAAGGGACCGCACACATCATAGTGGATGATGTCGAGGGGTGCAAGAGCACGCGTACCATTGCACTTGAAAGTCCTCTTCTTGGCCTCGTCCTGCAGGCACGTCTCACACAATTTCCCAGCTTCTTCTTCCGCCTCATCACCTACCTTCATCCCACGTACTAGCTCCTACTTTCCCATCAATGTTGACCTATGTACCACGTACAACACCACAACATTGTGGACAACGAACAACGTTGTAGTCCATTTTGGGGAAAACGTTGCGGCCCTTTTACAACGCCAGTTTTAGTGGCACCCACCATGCCAGAAAGCTGAGATTGACCATTTTCATCAGGGATTGTTTTCATGAGTACACTACAGATTGAAATTTTAACTTCACTTCATACCACATAAACTGTACCTCCACTCATTTTTTGGCCCCATTCACATACATGTGAACAGAGGCACGTGCATGGCACCTTGCCATACATTCTGGCTACCATCTTCATGTTATACACAACATTCTACGATCATTAGCAAGGCATTGTAAGCAGGTCAAACAAATCATTGTAAGAATTGTAAGCACAGTGTCAAAGAAACTACCAGCTGCATGTTGCACATTACATTCAGCAAGGAATAGCTAGGCATTGTAAGCAAGTCAAACAGTTGCATGTTGCACATGACATTCTGCAAAGAGTAGCTATTCAAACAGGAGTAGAATGTCAATGAAACTTATTCAAGGAGTGATTTGACAGAGACAATGTAGCCTTCCTACTTCTTAGCACGTCCATGCTTGGCTGCCTTCTCCCCTGCAGTCTGGTGTTTTGTGCCTGAGGCACAGGCATGAGAAGCTTGCCCACTGGCATGAGCATCTAGTCCTCGTGCTTCATGTGGCGGTGGAGGTGGAGTTGCAGGAGTTGGATCTGAAGCAGGAGTTGCAGGAGTTGCTTCTACTCCAGCAGTTGCTTGTGGTGAAGTAGGTGCTGAGGGTGCTCCTACAGTAGTTGATTCTATTGCACCGGCTGTTTCTGCTGTAGCTGCTGCTGTAGCTGCTGCTGTAGCTGCTGCTGTAGCTGCTGCTGTAGCTGCTACTGCAGGAGCTCCTGTATCAGATGCTGCATCAGCTGCTGTAGTTGCTGCACGAGTCTGGCTACGACTGGTCTGCCTGCTTCCAGATGCCACGGCCGGGGGCTCCTGCCGCATGCATACACGGCGTGCATGCGGTAACATGGGAGAGTCAACCAGAACACCGATGTTGGCCTCCAGCTCAATGACGTCGTCATCTCCCTCCACACCGATGAAGTCCTCCTCCTCATCTTCACCCTCATCACTTTCACTGCCGTCCTCTTCATCCTCATTGAGCAGCTCCACCTCGCCCCCCTCCTCCACAATCTCCCCATCATCTTCACTTGCCTCTCCGTCATCTGCTTCCTCTCCTTCTGCTGCCTCTGTTGCCTGTGGCAACTGCTTTGCTGCTCGCCCACCACTCTTCCCATGGTGCTTTCGCAGCCTGACATGGCAGCGGACGAGCGACTCCAGCGTTGACACGAGTAGGCGGTTCCTACGTGCAGTGTGCACAAACTCATGCATGGAGAACACACGCTCACATTCAAATGACGAACAAGGCTGACACAACACTTTCAGTGCGAGGTCACGCAATGTGGGCATGTAATGCATATAGTTGGCGTGCCACTCCACTGGAGTCATGCTCCTGCACTGAACCTTGGCCACGGCTGCCACAGCCTTTGCATTCTTCCCTGCAGTGAAAGTTGGGACTGGCTGGACCATGACCTGACCTCACTGGAATGTGGAACTCCCATGTAGCAAGTCATCATGCTTGTCACCAGGCAACAGCGCATCCACCACAGCCAGTTATGCCTGCATGGTGGCTGAATCCTGTGACAGATCGTTGCCAAAATGCTGAGGGAGCATGCGGCCGGCTGCGCCATACAATGGGCATAACATGTCCTTTGTCCAGCGTGCATTCAGCCTGCCTAGAGCAAACTTCACATAGGACTTGGCCACCCTGGCTGGTTTCTTGTCCTTCTTCTCACCCAGTGCCCTGAGCTCCTCTGAACAGTCAAGGAGGCCCTCGTATATCTCACCTGCTGAGCCACCACTCCTGTCAGCCACCCGCAATTCTCTCACCAGCGGCTCTAGTAGATCTGAGCTGACGGACCTGAACCCAAAACACTCTGCGACAGACGAGACGCCGCACCTCCTTCTTCCTTGCCTTGAAATCTGCATCTCTTCGCATACCCATCTGCTTCTAGAGGTCCGTGTCCACCATTGTCTCCAAGTTTTCCTTCTGGTCAAGCAGGCGCTCGACCATGTCAAAGGTGGAGGTGAATCTGGTATCACAGCGTGGCACGAGGATTTTGTGTCGGTCCTTTCACCAAGCCAGGAGCGCGGTAGGTCGTTTTTGCACACATACTATACCACCTTCTCACACCTGCTGATGATGGATGCCCCCCAGTCACTTTTCCCAATGTCTTTCATGATGAGGTCAACGTTGTGCACGCAGCACCCCTGGAAAAACAGCTGTGGGTACTTCTCTTTCAGGTAAAGGCCCTCTTGTTGGTGGAAGTGTTTTCACAAATCACCGAGATCACCTTCTCCATCCCCACGGCCTCAACAGCACCTTCAATCATGCTGGCTGTGTAGTCGGTATTCCTGCTGAGGCCGTTGGCATTACGTGAGAAGAGGTAGAAAGATCCTTGGGTGTTGCAGGCCATAGCGTTGTAAAAGGGCCTGACTTGACGGTCAACCCATTCTTCCACGGCCACAGAGCAGTGGGAGATATCCCATGCCTGCTTCAAGGGAGAATCAAGCTCCTTATCCAGTTGGGGAGCAGGTCTTTCACGCCGCGGATGTGGCTTGGGAGGCGGAAGCCACTGGAAATCCTCCGAGAAGACTTCAGGGTCTCGAGGAGAACGGATTCACTGCAGAAGGATATAGGAGCTGCTTGGATGCACATCAGCTTCACCACGTTCAACTGGCACCTATCATTGTACCCGCGCTCGATGTGTTAGACCATGCTGGTCTGCCGGAAAGAGGCAGCCCTCCTCACGTCGAAGATGGGGACCACGTCTGAGGCAGTGGCTGTTGCTTGACTCTCCTGACGGGTGGACTGTCTGGGGTGAGGCCCCTCATCGTCAATCTCGGCCTCCAACATGACCCCGGCTGCTGCGGCTGAGGCCTGCGTCTGGTACTTCTCCCACAGTTTTACCCACTGCACGGGTTTGTCCTTCGTTCCCCACTCTGCTCCAAGTCCCTTGTACAGCAGGACAGTTTGCGGCTTCCATCCTGAGGGAGGCGGCGGAGCTCGCTCCAGCCCAAGGGCATCGCGGGCAGTGGGTGGTGGGTACGGGCACCGTCCGTTGTTGTGGTTTTCGCCGCTAAAATGGCCGCAAATATGGTCACAGGTCCTTGCTTTGATGGTGCCACATGAGCCACAGCGCCAGCCTGCTTTCGTTGTCTTTGTGGGGACAGGATCATAGTGCTTGCTAAACTCCTTCGTCAGAAAGTCACCGCTGCACTAGCGCTTTCGTGGAGGATTCCAGCAAGTTGGGTCGAAGGAGGCATCGGTAACGCCAGATGAAGGAATGGGTGACTGAACGGTGCCAGCAGCAGAGTTGGCCCCCTGAGACGGGTGAGACGACGAGCCGGAAGGTTGGGATGCCATGCTGGTGTGACACAAGTGTTGCACCAGACGGCTAGCAGAAGGGTGCGGTGTTACTGAAGCCGACTACACTTTGAGCTCTTCGAACGCCGAAATCCTCCCGAGGAGACTTCGGCGAGCGTGAGTCTTGGATGCATGGATGACCCATACATCACATGCCTCAGATTGGCATTGCAATATGATGCACCGAAGGAAGGACTTTGGCGACCGTGTACCCCTGGTTGTGGTGCACGGATGACCCATGCACCCGTGATCCTGGATTGGCATTGCAAGATGATGCATGTAGCATCGATTCAACGGATTTTTAACGAATTTTGACAGGCAAAACATATCGACATTTATTGGTTGCGGAGCATGTAAGAACCAAGAATTGTGAGCGACTCACGCGCACAAGTTGAAAAAATGTGAGTGTGATACACACTTCATCGGGGAAAAAAAAAAAAAAGGAATCAAGGAATCTGCAGGTTAATGGTGTGGTTGGGTTACACGTGGACCTTGCAATCTGCTTAGTTGGAGGTGAGGCTGTTCATGCGATTGGTCCAATGCGATGATCAGGTTACTAGCCGTCGTACGCGGACCTGAAACTCTGATTTTTGCAAAATTGTCGTGTTCACTGTCGAAGACTCCCTGGTGAGCCATATGTCCATATTGGTCAGCCCCGGGTCGTGTAAGGGGCCTACTACACAACGTTGGGGTAGCGTTGTACTTCGTTGTAGCGTTGTTGTTGTAGGGCCCCTACAACGGACAATGAGGTCAACATTGTTTCCCATGAGCACCAATGTGCAATGAGCAACGTGCCCAAAGCACCTGTGCCACAGGATCTCGGAGCAAGTGTGCTAGCTAGTCTGAAAAGCCCTAGTGGTTGCTTTTGCTTACAGTTTTTCTGTCGGTTCTTCCACTACCACTGCTTCCGCTCTTCCAGCATGCCATTCGTTATCAAGCTCTCTGTTGCTGCTCTCCTCACCATCATTTTTGGAAAACTATTCAACCTTCAAGTCTGTCATCTTGAACAGGACGTATAGTCCATCAATGTGAGGGACCTGTGCGACATCTTTCTTGGTAGAGTAGGAGATGTCAATGTCCTTGGTATGGAAAATCAGTGTTTTTTTTCTTTCATGCCATGACCATTGATCTTAGACATTGAGAGCAAGGTAGCTGTGAAGGAGGGCAATTAGACTACCCCTTTTAGCCTAAGGTCTGAATCTGCACCATTGACACCCACTGTGACCAGCTTGTCATCAATCCCCTTAGCTGCCTCAACCTTGCCGTTGGCGACTTTGAAGTTCTTGTTGCATGGAGCAAGAGAGATATCTCTTCATGTACATTGTGTGCTCATTGGTGCCTGAATCGAAGCCATATGCCCCTTGCCTGATTATCGTCCTCCCTTTGTTGGAGGCACACTCAACCATCAAACTGGTGGGTTCCTTTCCCTCTTTTTGCATCCCTATCTCCTCCCTCCTTCTTGGATGCCCTGCACTCCCCATTCAAATGTCCAGCCTTGCCAAAGTTGTGGCAATTTCCTTGGTACTTTGGACCCCTACCACTGCTGCCTGTACTGTTGTTCACCCTTTAGCCAGAGGAGGAGGTATTGCGGAAGGTGCCACTGCTTCAGAGGCAAAGGCAGCCACGTTTGCTTCACTGTTGCTGTGACACATGACTTCATTCCGTACTTACTCCAGGACAGTGGTGCAGGAAACTTGCTCTTCATTCCAGCCTCCAACAACTGTATATATAAGGCCCCAACTCTCCGGCAACTTC
>SZWC01002659.1:25095-37355 GCA_023375785.1 Penium margaritaceum
TGGAGTTTTACATTCCTGTGTTGCAACTTCCATCGTTGAGACTGCCTGTGATGCAACTAAGTGTACTCAAACTTTCAGATATATGGTAACCGGTGTTGAAACTGCCAGTTTTGTGGCTTTCTATGTTGCACTTTCCAGTGTTGTGATTGCCACAGGTGCAACTGTTATTGTTGCAACTGCGAGTTCTGGAACTTCCAGTGTTGCAACTGCCATGTTGCAACTTCCAGTGTTGAAACTGCCAGTATTGCAACTGCCAGTATTGCAACTTCCACTGTTGCAATTTCTAGTGTTGCAACTGCCAGTGCTATAAATGCCGGTGTTTATACTTCCGTTGTTGCAACTACCAGTGCTGCAACTGCAAGTGTTGTCAATTCCAGTGTTCTATCTTCCGTGCTGCAACTTCCTGTGTTGCAACTGCCAATTTTGCAGCTGCCAGTGTTGCAACTGCCAGTATTGGAACTGCAAGTGTTGCAAAATCCAACGCTGCAACTGCCGGCATCGGTGTTGTGTCAACGGAGAGCATCATGCTAGGTGAAGATGTTTGAGTGCCTGTCGTTGTCAAAATGGTTTAATGGAGTGTGTTGCAATGATGACTGTGGGCCACCAGGCAGCATGGAATGCAGCTTGAGGGAAGGGAAAAACAAGATGTCGGTGAGATGAGGATGTTTCTATTGCGGGGGCACAGTTTGGGGCAGGTTTGGTGACCCTGCTGCTGTAGCTGCTGACGGACACCACAAACACAGGACCGAATCCCGGGTGCAAGATGAGTTTATTCTGCTGGTTCTGGAATTGATTAAATTAGGGTATAGGACTGTAAATGATGTTGAGATACTGCTTCTGCTGCTGACGTCCGAATGGATCAAATGCCAACGCAGGGCTGGAGCCGAAGCATGAGATGGTGGTGTTGTTGGTAATGAAGATGCGACGGTTTCCATGTGGGCACAGGGAAAAGACCACATGTACTTCTGAGGTGTGAGGATGTGTTGATGCCGTCAATATTGAGGCACTGCCGAGGCTCCAGCATGAGAGACAATGTTGCTGCTGTTGCTGGGGAGGAGTAGGATGCGGCAAGGGGAAGGTAAAACTCAACGCGTTGCAAAGGGCGTTGCTTTAATGATGGTGTACCTGATTTTCTAGTTGATTGCTGATGAGGAGGGTTGGGCACAAGGAAGAAACCACGTGCATAGCTACTGCTGACGAAGGTGCTTTGATAGGGAGAGAGCCGCCACCCAGGTCACGATTTGAGGCACAAAAGGGCTGATGTGAAGAAGGAGTGAACGCAACGGCGGAACTCTTTGCTTCACAGCTGCTGATTTTGGAGGCTGAGCGGGCGCAGGGACGGAACTATGTGTGCTGATTCCTGACAGCTGATTTGCTCATTGTTGATGATGGCGCGGATGCAGGGATGAAACTTGGGCGCAAGGTGCTGATGTGCAGAGGCGGCCAAGTGCTGATGATGCTGAAGATGCTGATGCAGGGGAACCAATCGGCACGCGTTGATGCTGATGAAGTTGATGAGGCTGATGGGGTTGCTAGAGCTCTTCAGGAAAATGACGGAGGATGAGTGGCGCAAGAGTCCACAGCACGGAGAACTGAAGCTGATGAGGTGGAGCCGACAATGTCGTAGGGCGTCAGGAGAAACCACAAAGGACGTTCATTGTGAACGCTGGGAGGATTCAACGCTGTACGAGGACTGCAAGGCTGTAGGCGCAACACAAGAAGATGCTGATGGCGGCATTCACAGGTGTCAAAGCGGTCCAGATTTATGATGGCTTGAGAACAAGGAAGCAAAGTGGCAGAGGAGATGACGGAGTCCAGCAGCACCAGGTGATGCAGCCTGATGCCTTGACACCATGTCATGAAACAGAGGCGGCCTGACCCAAGAGTGAGAAGAAGCAGGCAGAAATTTGAGAGTGCGGCGACAGTACGGGAGTGATGCAAGAGGAAAGAAGAGAGCACAACTAAAAAGGTAGTGGCTGAAGTGGAAGCGGAATACTTGAGGCCTGGGAGAATGTGAGGTAGACATTGGCACGCAAGAGAGTTGCTGAGAGGAGCCGAGATCTGCTTGTAGCAACAAGCAAAGATGCGGAATGAAAAAGAAAGGTGGGAAGGCTGAGAGGACGGTGAAGAATGAGCAAGGAGAGAGATAGCAGAACGAAGACACGATGAGGACCTGGAACCAAAGGATGAAACAATGGAAACGGCAGTTCTGGGTCAAAGGAGGGAATGAACATCCTCCGAATGCATCTACATAGAACAGATGTGAGGTCGTGTATGCCAAGCATACACCGCCAGCCAGCATACAGTCATTGGTGACGGTCACCTATAAGGGGTTTCTTTGGGTAAAGATGATGGTGGTCGTTGGCTTGTCCATTGCCGAAGTGGTTCGGAGCATGATCTGAACCTTATTGGCAACTCGTCTTTATCCAAGAAGTAGGTTAGGGTGAGGCTGGTTCACTTATTCGTTTCCAACAGAAGTGGTGTTCAAGTACACAATGCCCTACCAAAGTTGGCACATGTCGCTGGCCGGAAGCACAAAGTCGCACCAAACGGGTGCAGACAAGTGTACGCAGTAGACAAACTGTTGGGATAAAAAAAGTGTGTGAAGTACATTTTGGTGCAAGAAAGCATAATGCTACTTCTTTTGATCGAAAGATCTCCTTTTGTTATTGCCATGGAAGTTCTGGGGTATGCATTCCACTCTTGGATACACATTTTGTAGTATTTCATTATTCTTCCACCCAAGTGGATTGTTAAAGTTCGTTGGCCACTCACAAGTCTGTGACCTCTTGTCTCCACACATATTGCACACATCTGTACAGATTGAATGACAATGGCCCTACCTGGGAAAGCTACAGGCGTGTCAGCCATGGCAGGAGGCATGGACGCTCTCGTGCTGCTGCTACTGCTGGACCAGGGACAACTCTTGGCACACATCTTGTCATTGTCTGATCCTCTTTGACTCTCTTGATTCTGACATGCGGTAGATGCTAGGGCCCGTACATTTCTCACTGCCGTGCCCTGCATTATGTTGCTTGCCTTGAGTGTTTTCTGGGGGAGCTGCCATTTCCGGGTGCTGATCCTTAGGGGGCCACCGTGCCGGGTTCACCCGTGCACTGGTGAGTAGCCGCTGTCTCGGTTTTATGCCGAGCAGTCGGGCTCGACCCCCGGGTGGCGGTGTGTGCTCGCTTGGGTGTGATGCCCGTGGCGAGCGCACGCTCACCGGGTGCTAACTCTCTCGCTCCCCCTCTCACTCACTTGTCTTGATTGTACCGAAGTTGATGAAGGCAAGCTTTCCGCATCCATGGCGCCGTGTAGCTTGTGCACGTGGTTGCATGTTCTCACACACTCAGCAAAGGAAACTTCTGGGTAACTACAGGTATCAGAGCATATGAGGCTTCTTGCCCACCACTCCTCGATCCTGGGCAGCCGCCTCTGCGCACGCCCGAGCCTCTCTCGGCCACCTAACCCCACCGCAGCGGTGGCTCTACACTCTGCTTCTGCTCAGCGCCAAACAACGGCGTCACCTCGTTCCGCAGTACTCGTCTGAGCACCGTCTCACCCACGGACCTCTCCACGTGGAACCCATTCTCCGAGCTTTCTCGTTGCTTGGAGCCACCCAGGTCACGCCCCTGGCTGCCGTCTTCTCTCTGACTGCCACTGCCGTCGACGCATCTGTGTCGTTTGGCGGGCCCAGACCTAATCACGTGCAGTCACCCACAGCTGTCCTACTCAGCCCTAGGAGTGACTGAGGCCGCGTCTGCCGCAGCTGCCCGTGACGCCGACTCTCGCCATCCAAGGACGCACACTCTCTTCATCCTCCCGGGTCCCTGTTCTGTCTCTAGCCTGAGTGGTGCACTGCAACGAGAAGCTCTAGCTACCCCAGCACCCCGCTCAGCTCTCCACGCTGGCGGACGACGCCGACACCCCTCGGTGGGTGCGCATGCTTGATCACACCTACTGGCAGGACGACGTCGATGCTACAGCAGAGCGAGAGAGGGAGGAAGTCGATCGCCAAGTCTACACCCCGGACGACCTACCACCATCACCGCCCTTGTCGCCAAGGATGCAACCTACCAACAGTTCTCCACCTCCTGAACCGGCTGCTTCACCCATTCCTTCTCCTCCATCTACTGCCGCGGGACCAGACACAGCATCCACTGCACCCGGGGTGCCCGGCGTCATTCCGGTTCTCCCTGTTCACACCGACTCAATTAGCTTAGTCGGCGCTATCCTTGACGCAGCAACTGGTGCTGCAGCCACCTTCGCAGCGACAGCAAGAGCCTGCCGTGCCCCTGCACAGACAGCCATTGGCAGAGCTGCCAAAGCATACGCACACACAGCCACCTCACTCACTCTGCTCGCAACTGCCGCCGCCAACATCGCCACACGGATTACAGCCGCCGCTGCATCCATTGCCACGGCAGCCTCCACAACAGCAGACGCCACTTCCAGTTCCGTTGGTTCCATCCGAGCATCCACTGCCTCTGCAGTGCTGACGCCCACTGGCAAACCTCGTGATGCATCAGCATCCATCACTACCAGCGTCCTCGTGGCATCTGCCACCGCTTCAGTTCCTGGGGCTGCAACTACAGGGGTTCTATGCCTTACCGTGGCGGTCGTAGGCTGGGTGGCCGTTCTGTTTTCTTCGGCTGCTGCTGTCGTGCCGCCGCTCTTCAACCTTCTCCCGCGTCACTAGCTCGGTGAGCATTGCCTTCAAATCCACTCTTTCCTCCCTGCACTCTCAGCTTCTATTCCATCTTGCATCATGCCTGCACCAGAGGAAACCATAGAGGCCCTCCAGGCCGCACTTAGTGAGGCTCAAGTAGAACGCCACAGAGCTGAGGATGAGCTTCATCGTGGATAGGAAGTACAGCATGAGCTAGCTGCTACAGTAGCCGAGCTTGTCATTGAGAAACTGCGTGCCATTCCCACCTTTGCCGCGGTTCTGCCTACCACAAACTCTGCCTCAGCTGACTTTTCTGTTCCTCCTGGTGACACCGTTGCCAACTCTCCCTCTCCCTCTCTCTCAGCAGCAGCCTTTGCCCATCCCCTGCCTCCAGCTCGACAGAAGGATTTCAAAACTCCGCCACCACAGTTCACTCCCAAGCTCACGTTCACATCCTGGGAAATACGCTTTAGCGCGTGGGCCCAGGGTGAGCTTCTCTGGGAGTACTACTCACCCGCCAAGACGCCGTTTGTGCCAAAACCGACAGAGGCAACTCGCGCTGTGCGCGCCCTCATCAATGCCGGTCCAGAAAGTCTTCTCGACGACATTGGTACGTACAATGCAGACCCCTCCCGCGGCACGCTAGCCGATCCTGTTGGCGCCTACGCGCTCATCCGCCGCCGCAAGACAGTGGCTGGGCACGCTGCCCAAAGTGCCCTCACAGTCCAATTCAACACCTTGCAGATGCGTGCGGATGAGACAGTAGATGAGTATTGGGCGTGTAGTCTGCGCCTACTGCGAGATCTGGGAAAGGGTGCTCCAGGTCCTCTTTCCGCCTGTCTCTCCATCATTGCTGCTCTCATCCCTGAGCTGTCAGATTTGTATCTTCATGTCTCCCAGACTGAGCTTGAGCGTCTTGCCTCTGAGCCTGTCCCTGCTGATTCCCCTCCTGGGATCAGCCCCCTCTTTGACTTTACTGCCTCTTTTCTGACGGACTGGTGGAATGCACTCCAGAATAAGCGCATGCATTGCGCTGTGTTAGCTGCCGTCACTACCTCCTTCCCGTCCTCCTCTGCCGCAGCCTGCTCCTCTTCATCCTCTTCACAGGCGACAGCACACTCCACTCAAGGTTCTTCCCGAGGTGGGGGTGGTGGCTCTGGTCGGGGGGGTGGTCGAGGAGGTAAAGGTCGTGGGGGTGGTCGCGGTGGCAAAAACTCGGCCGTCACTACTGCTGACGTCACCTGCTAGAATTGTGGTGCCTCCGGCCACTCTGCACCAAAATGCCCTGCCCCTTGTGATGATGCACGGCTGGCCTCCTCCATGCGCGCTCACTGGGCACGCACCGGTGCTCTTGCCTCCTCTGCCGCTGCTGTGGTGACTACGGCCTCCTCCTCATCATCTTCCACTGGCTCTGCCCTCTCCACCGCATCTGCCCCCTTGCACCCAGCACCTCCAACACCCAGTCCGTGGGGCTGGATTCCTCCTCCATCTGGACCCACGTACTACGGACCTCCACCCTCTCATTATCATGTACCCCACTGGGCGCGTGACGACGGGCACTTCTCTGACCGCTCCTCCGACCGCTCCTCAGAGCGCTCCTCTGATCGCCATGACAAGGAGTGCACACTTGAACGTCGGTTGGCGGAGCTTCTTCACCTTCGCTCTGAGGGAGGTGAGAGTGTGAGTGGCCAGTCTTACGTGTCTGTTTGTGAGTCCGAGGACACCCTTCGCGGTGGTTCCTCTGGTTGTGTTTAAGGGGAGTTGCCTGATGATTGTGCCTGGATTGAAGAATGGCAGTCACATACTTACCCTGCACGTCTTGGTCGTTCTGCCACTGTTTCTTCCCGCGGCACTGTCGCTGTCTGTCTTTTTCTTCCCACCACTCGGGCCTCTTCTGGCCTCTGGATCATCGATTTTGGGGCCACTCATCACATGACCTCCTGTCGCTCGTCCTTCGTTTCCCTTGGCCCCGTTCAGTCTGTCCACTCTGTTCGCACTGGTTCTGGCCAGTTACTCCCTGTTCAAGGTGTTGGTGTAGTGCGCTTCGTGGGTCCTGGTGGCACTGTCTATCTTCACGACGTCCTGTACGTGCCTGATCTTGAGGTCAGCCTGCTCTCCGTGACCACCCTTGACGACCAGGGCATGGATTTTTCATCCAGCGGTGGCCTTGCCTCTATTTCTCTTCGCTCTTCTGGCCGTGTTGTTCTTTGTGGTGTGCGCTGTGATCGCTTGTTCCGCGTCCCTCTCACGTTTCCCTCCACTTCCGCTGCATCTGCTCTTATTCATGTTGCACCCTCTTTGTCAGCTGAGCACACTCATCTCCTGCATTGTCGTCTCTGTCACATTCACACTGCTGCCATCCAATGCCTCCTTCGCCTTCGGCCAGCCCACGGCCTTGACCCTGCCACTCTTGCTCCTCCCTACACTTCCACCTATCTTGACTGTTCCACTGGAAAAATGCACCGCTCTCCCTTTTCCACCTCTGAGTCCAACCCCACTCAACCACTTGACCTCGTGCATGCTGATGTCATGGGCCCCTTACCCAATGACTTCCTTGGCGGCCTTGGTCGGTACGTCCTCTGCTTCACTGATGACTTCTCCCGCTATCGCTGGGTCTTCCCCCTTCGTCACAAAAGCGACGTCACTGACATTCTTGAGTCATGGCTCCTGCAGGTTGAGCGTACCTGCAACAGACCCTTGCGTGTCTTTCGCAATGATCGTGGTGGTGAGTTCTTTGGTCCCACCTCTCGTTTCCTCACCTCTCGTGGTGTCCGGGTTGAGTCTTCTGCCCCTTACACTCCTCAGTAAAATGGTGTTTCTGAGCGCTGGAATCACACCCTTGCTGATGGTGTGCGTTCCCTCCTCTCCACCTCTGGCCTATCCCCTCTCTTTACCTTTGAGGCAATGTTGTATATCACTTGGGTCTTGAACCGTGTCCCTCATGGTCCTCTTCCCCACTCTGTCACCCCCTTCGAACGCTGGACTGGTCAGCGTGCCAATCTCCGTCTTGCCCGTGTCTGGGGTTGTCTTGCCTCCGTGTGGGTCCCCTCGGACCACCGTGATGGCAAACTGTCGCCTCGTGGCCGGCTTTGTCTCTTTCTGGGCATCTCTCCCTTCTCCAAAGCGTGGCGTTTTTGGGACCCCTCCCAATATCGCGTCGTCGAGTCTCGTGATGCCCTGTTCTTCGAGCACCTGTTTGAACGTGACACTTCTCGACTTGGTGCCTCTCTCGCTCCGCCCTCTCGGAGTGGGGGTCGTCCTGTGCCCCTTGGGCCTTCCGTGCCCTCCTGTGGGCGTCCCTTGTCGCCTCCCGTCGCCTCGTCCACTGCACCGAGTCTGCCATTGCCCTCCTCTCCTTCTCATTCCTCTTCGCCCTCTGTATCGTCTGCCCCCCTCACTATGACATCTCCTCCTTCTTCGCCTGATGCTGACTCACCTGCATCTTCTATCTCCCCACCTGGCGCTGTCTCTCCGCCACGTGCTCTCTATCCACAATTGGATCTTGCGGTCTCCCCACCTCCGGCTGCACAGTCACACCCTGCGGTTCCTTTCGCCTCCTTGCGTGCACCATCCATTCCACCGGTGTCACCCTACACTCGTGTTGGGCGCCTCCGTGTGCTCCCCTCTCAGTCACACCCTGTGGTCTCTGGTGACCCCGGTCTTCGGGCTCTCGATCTTGCTGTCTCCTCTCTGTCCACTGCTGCATCTATCATCCATCCCAGCACTGCACTGGGGTACTCCCTTGTTGAAGATGAGTTTCATTCCGCTCTGTCTTCCTCTGTGGCTGGATACATTGCATCTTGCTTTACTGCCGCTGGACTCTCACCTCTACCACCTGAGCCTCTGACGGTACAAACAGCGTGCACAGCCCCTGACTCCTCTCTTTGGGAGAAGGCCATGAAGGCTGAACTTGATGCACTTTCCAAGCACAAGGTATACGAGCTTGTTGATCTCCCACCGGGTCGCAAGGCAGTTGCGGCAAAGTGGGTGTATCGTCGTAAACTGAACCCTGACAACACTGTTGAACATTACAAGGCACGTCTCACCGCAATGGGATTCTCTCACATCCCCGGTGTTGACTTTGATGAGACCTTTGCTCCAGTTGGTCAATACACCACAGCCAGAGCTCTCTTGAGTCTGGTTTCTCAGCATGACTGGGAACTCGAGCAGATGGATGTTAACAATGCCTTTCTTCATGGTAGGTTGGATGAGGAGGTTTACATGGTGCAGCCACCTGGCTTCTCAGATGGAACAAACCGGGTGTGGCGCCTGCGCAAGGCCCTCTATGGGCTGAAACAGTCCCCACGGTGTTGGAACCAAGAAATCACAGCGACCCTTGAAAAGGGAGGATACAAGCGGAGCACTGTGGATCCAGCACTCTTCCTTAGTGGTCCTACCAAGCCACTTGTCGCCATTCTTTTCTACGTAGATGACCTTCTCATTGCCTCTCTTGATCCTGCCTCGGTCGTAGCAACAAAGGTGTTTCTTCAGGCAACGTACAAGATGAAGGACCTTGGTCCGGCTTGAGTCTTTCTTGGCATGGAGCTTGAACGAGACCGGGGGCGGCGCACCTTGCACGTCCACCAGGCTGCATATGTACGCAGCCTGGGGGAGCGATTTGCCCCGCTCCTTACTACCATCCCCACTGCATCTACTCCCATGACACCCACTGGTCAGTCCTTACTGAAGTCACGGGACCTGTCCACACTGGGGGAGGTAGTCAATGTGACCGATTACCTCCGTATCATTGGGTCTCTGATGTACCTTGACACAACCACTCGTGCAGATGTGGCATTCGCTGTGATTTTTCTCTCCCAATTCTCCCAGTTCCCCCGTGAGTGTCATCTTGAGGCAGCGTTGCGGGTGGTGCGCTATGTCCTCTCCACCCCCCGCATTGGCCTGTACTTTCGTGCACAGCCCTCGATTGTCGTTGACGGCTTCACGGACAGTGACAAGGCACATGACTCCGATGCTCGCAGCCGAACAGGCTACATCTTTCTTGTCGATGGCACTGCAGTTTCCTAGAAGAGTGGCAAACAAGGGTGTGTCGCTCGCAGTACCGCTGAGGCTGAGTATGTTGCGCTTGGTGCAGGCACATGTGAGGCTGTCTGGCTATGTCGTATGTTGCAGCAATTGCGTGTACCCATTCATTACATCACATTGCGTTGTGATAACCAAAGCCCAAAAGCCATCGCTGANCGTTGGCCACTCACAACTCTGTGACCTCTTGTCTCCACACATATTGCACACATCTGTACAGATTGAATGACAATGGCTCTACCTGGGAAAGCTACAGGCGTGTCAGCCATGGCAGGAGGCATGGACGCTCTCGTGCTGCTGCTACTGCTGGACCAGGGACAACTCTTGGCACACATCTTGTCACTGTCTGATCCTCTTTGACTCTCTTGATTCTGAGATGCGGTAGATGCTAGGGCCCGTACATTTCTCACTACCGTGCCCTGCATTATGTTGCTTGCCTTGAGTTTTTTCTGGGGGAGCTGCCATTTCCGGGTGCTGATCCTTAGGGGGCCACCGTGCCGGGTTCACCCATGCACTGGTGAGTAGCCGCTGTCTCGGTTTTATGCCAAGCAGTCGGGCTCGACCCCCGGGTGGCGGCGTGTGCTCACTTGGGTGTGATGCCCGTGGCGAGCGCACGCTCACCGGGTGCTTACTCTCTCGCTCCCCCTCTCACTCACTTGTCTTGCTTGTACCGAAGTTGATGAAGGCAAGCTTTCCGCATCCATGGCGTCGTGTAGCTTGTGCACGTGGTTGCATGTTCTCACACACTCAGCCTAGGAAACTTCTGGGTAACTACATGGATGGCACTACTTCCCAGAGTCACCCAATTCGCGTGGACCTGAAACATGCGCACACGATAAGGGGCGCAGGCTCAAGAAACACCAGGCTTGAGCGGGGACGGGCTCTCCGCACATTGTCTGCAGGTGGGGGGCGAGGCTGCTTCAAGTGCGGGCGCTCCAGGGTCCATTTGAGCAGTGGGCAGATGGGCTTAATGGTGTTAAATCGAGATCGAGACCGGTCTCGATCTCACTTGTCTCGATTTTTTCTCGTCTCGTTGTCTCGTACCGCATGACACGAGACAATCTCGATCTGTCTCGCNTCTATGGGCTGAAACAGTCCCCACGGTGTTGGAACCAAGAAATCACAGCGACCCTTGAAAAGGGAGGATACAAGCGGAGCACTGTGGATCCAGCACTCTTCCTTAGTGGTCCTACCAAGCCACTTGTCGCCATTCTTTTCTACGTAGATGTCCTTCTCATTGCCTCTCCTGATCCTGCCTCGGTCGTAGCAGCAAAGGCGTTTCTTCAGGCAACGTACAAGATGAAGGACCTTGGTCCGGCTTGAGTCTTTCTTGGCATGGAGCTTGAACGAGACCGGGGGTGGCGCACCTTGCACGTCCACCAGGCTGCATATGTACGCAGCCTGGGGGAGCGATTTGCCCCGCTCCTTACTACCATCCCCACTGCATCTACTCCCATGACACCCACTGGTCAGTCCTTACTGAAGTCACGGGACCTGTCCACACTGGGGGAGGTAGTCAATGTGACCAATTACCTCCGTATCATTGGGTCTCTGATGTACCTTGCCACAACCACTCGTGCAGATGTGGCATTCGCTGTGATTTTTCTCTCCCAATTCTCCCAGTGCCCCCGTGAGTGTCATCTTGAGGCAGCGTTGCGGGTGGTGCGCTATGTCCTCTCCACCCCCCGCATTGGCCTGTACTTTCGTGCACAGCCCTCGATTGTCGTTGACGGCTTCACGGACAGTGACAAGGCACATGACTCCGATGCTCGCAGCCGAACAGGCTACATCTTTCTTGTCGATGGCACTGCAGTTTCCTAGAAGAGTGGCAAACAAGGGTGTGTCGCTCGCAGTACCGCTGAGGCTGAGTATGTTGCGCTTGGTGCAGGCACATGTGAGGCTGTCTGGCTATGTCGTATGTTGCAGCAATTGCGTGTACCCATTCATTACATCACATTGCGTTGTGATAACCAAAGCCCAAAAGCCATCGCTGAAAACAGTGGCATGCACCATTCACGTACCAAGCACATCAATGTCGAGCATCACTTTGTTCGTGAGTGCATTGCTGCTGGCATAGTCCAGGTCACTTGGGTGGACACACGGTCTCAAAGAGCTGACTTCCTCACAAAGGCGCTCAGTCGTAATGTGTTCAAAGGTTCTGTTCACTCTGTTGGTCTTATCTGTCCACATGATCCAGGCTGATAGGTCCAGTATGCCCTTCGTCATCTCTCGTGATTCCTTTGTGAGACTCGTTTGTGTGTGGAGTGTTGTCTGCGGGTCATGGGGGAGTGTTAAAGTCCGTTGGCCACTCACAACTCTGTGACCTCTTGTCTCCACACATATTGCACACATCTGTACAGATTGAATGACAATGGCTCTACCTGGGAAAGCTACAGGCGTGTCAGCCATGGCAGGAGGCATGGACGCTCTCGTGCTGCTGCTACTGCTGGACCAGGGACAACTCTTGGCACACATCTTGTCACTGTCTGATCCTCTTTGACTCTCTTGATTCTGAGATGCGGTAGATGCTAGGGCCCGTACATTTCTCACT
>SZWC01002659.1:42834-55091 GCA_023375785.1 Penium margaritaceum
TCGATAGGAAGCTTCGCGCGCTGCGACTCGGCCAGACAGCCGAGGTCGTGGCCTGGGTAGTCTCTGAGGACGTGCGCCACTGTGAGGCGCGGCTCGTCGTACAGCCGGAGCGAGCCGTCGGGGAGGATGACGACCACGGCCGAGGGCGGGTCCCGCGCGCCCCGATGGCGACGGAGGAAAGGCGCCATGGCTGTTTCGCGCGCGGCGGCGGTGGCTTCTTTTCTTTATCTTCCGTCGGGACACGGAGGCCGAAAGGAGGCGAGCTTTGAACCAAGTCCACGGCCAACCACAGTGGGGTGGAGTGCAGAAGCTTGTGCTGCGTGGTGAGCAATGAGACGCGACGAGGAAGTGAGCAGCTAAGGCTGTGGTCTGAGCAAGATGAGGCTGGTGACATGCGCCCAGTTTGCCCTGGTCAGTCACAGCTTGCCACCGCAACTGGAGGTGGGATTGTGTCGGAGCAGCAGAAGGGCATCCACAACTGCAAGTGGCGGTGATGGTGTGGCTGTTGCACGCGACGGTCGTGTGGCCGCATGGACGTCCATGCCCGTTTGAAATGCGGCAGCAGCTACCCAAGAGCCCGCGTTGCAGCGTCACGCCGCTTACGCCGCACCCGCGTAGGTCAGTCGGGTCGCCAGCTTGTGCTCAGGGCTGTGCTGTGCCCTCGCGCTGTGGGCGGTGAACACGCGCGTCCGTCCAGCGACCACAGAGCGTCGACGCACACGTGCTCGATGGGAATGGCTTAATGGCGGACACGATTGGGCCGTCCTCTCCAAGGACTTTGCCGGCGAGTCTGCTCAGTCAACCAGCGGACGACGGCCATCCGGAATTCTACCCCTTTACAACGGCTGCTTCTTCTAGTTCGAAAAAAGAGGACACGGTGTGAAGGTCATGAGGTAGAGCGATCACTCCGATTGTGAGGCTAACTACCCCCCTGCCTGCAGGTAACGGCCGCACAAACGGCTACCCCTGCTTCCGTCTCTCCCTTCTCTCTCGCTTTCGCTTCACTCGTAGCTGTCACGGATCGGATGTCACATGACTTTGGTCAAGGCCAGTGAACAAATCTAGCCAAAATTTGGCACTGCTCTTAGCATAGTCACTTTTTGTTTCGTTATCCCTTCATCACATCAGGAAATCTCAGTGAATCATGCTTTCGCTTCAAACCAAGCAGATATTCCCCGAAAACCGAGCAAACAGCTCTACATAACAAGTAAAAAACAGGGCACCAATATCTTGTACAAGCTCTGACCACATATCAAACCTGTGCGAAAGACTTCGCCTTTGTCCTCTCTGACGACTCAGTAGACCGTGCACGGCATCCGCGTCCGTCCGATTCTCCACCCTTTACCGTCGCCGACTGACAAGATTCGTTTCCACCCGGCGCTACAATCGATTGGGACCGTTACTTCAAGTCAGGAGGAATGGTCGAGGATGCTTCCTCCACACTCGGTTTGGGACGGCCTGAACCCGAGGCTTACCGTTGTTTCTTTCGACTCTCTGGTCGGAGGAAGCCTGAGTGTTCATCCCGGCAACAAAAGTGGGCGATACATGGTACAACATATAAATCACAGTTTGGGCCAGCACATACAACAAGCGGAACAGAAGCAGGAAGAAATAAGTTATGATAAATTACTCACTTATTCGTACGTGGACTAAAAAGTAATTGGAGAACTATGACACCAAATAAAACGTTGAATGCAAATAAAATGTTTTTTTTAGTTTCCATGTTCAGAACTTGAAGTGGAATTTGTATTTTCTTCATAATTAAATTTAATTTTTTTTATTTAATTATATTAATTAATTTAAAAAATGTTCCAATTTTTGTGTTGATTTATTCTCCTTCTTCGTTATGTTTGTTCATTGGGTGGTGACCATACATCCACAAAATTCTCGATAAAGCTAGGATATCTTATTTTTGTATTAAATCAAAGGGATTTCCAACGGGAAAACTATAACAACGATAGATCTACAAGTTGTAAGAAAAAAGATAAATGTCCAGAAATTAATGCAATGTCGACGTTGCATGGGATGCAGCGTCGACATGTTGACGAAAATTTTTTAATTAAAAATCAGAAAGCATTATATGGAGGTGTCTGGGACTCTTTATAAGAGGGTTTGCGAGTAGTTAGCATCAGGTGTTCAAGACTTCACATGCGTTGAAAGGGAACCTGCGTAAAACTAAATCGTAAAATCCTTAATGTAATGGGGGTAGATTTTTACAGTGCATTTTATGGATAAATGTGGGCTTCCGTCTTCGAGAATATAATTGAAAAGAAGTGCTTCACGACGGTCAAGTAACCTTATTTACTTTCCCGACACACGAACAATGTTTGTAGATTTTATGTTTTCGTGGAATCCGTCCATGCAAATATAGAAAACCATAAATCGCCACACAAGGATTTGTGTGTAAGAAAATCGGGTTTATCCCTTAATCGTGATTCTCGCGACGGCGAGGGTGACACGTCACCCCCCCCCCCCCCACACCCCCCTTCTCTTGATCATTGACATGTCTCCGACGGGGCATGAACACCAGGGAAGATATGCCTTTGATTTGTTTTTCACGTTTTGTGAACAGATTTTTTAACAAATGTACTCATGGATATTGCATTATTTTGTTCTAGCTTAAGAGGATATATGGGCTGTTTCTCCCCTTTCTTAGCTGTGATGCGGATGTCACTCTTTCGCCAATGCGGACTTACCTTTTTCAAACTGTATAGAGCAAGGGTCTAGATGAATCGCATTCCACATCAACAAATGTTTTCCTGTCCGCGTCCAACTTTATGGAGCGAGTGTCTTTGAGGTAGAGCAATTTACGTGCAATTGGGAGGTGACAAGAAGGATACAAGTGAGACGCACAAGCTTTGTTTTCCGTGCGCATTTGCCCTTTTATTGTTCTGTGGTCGTAACCGATGGGAGCGGAAGGGTCTCCAAGACGCCTGAATCGTTTGGCAAGGGAGAGGGAGGGGGAGGGGTTTTCTGTCTCATTCTCTTATTGAGATATCGCATCTGTAATAGGCACTCTCTCACCCGAGTCTTCGGTGCTATTGTCCGTGTTTTCATATGACCCTCTTCTCCTTCATCTTTGAAGATCTCAGTTACATCACCTTCTGAGGCCTCTCCTGCATTTACGTCTAAGGCTACGTCTCAGGCCTCTGCTACACCACTGGTATATCTTCTTCACCTCCATCTCGCACAGCCAACTCGATCTCATTATTCATGCTATCAACGACAGAGCTCTATGTCCAACCGATGTCGCTCCCCAACTCCTGTCTTGGATCCAGTCACAGAGCTGGAGTTTTTTGTGTTTTCGCCTCCTTGGTACTCCACGTACGAAGGGAGATGCGGATCTTTCATCCCACAGCGGTGTGGTGTCACGAAACCCTAGCCTCTCCATCCTCTGCCTGACTACCATGGCTCCTAATTCCCTTGGGCCTTGGCATCATGCATCAAGGCATTGTTCCTAGATATTCCCTCATCTTTTAGGGATTTCAACAGTGCCATTGAACCCTTTTTCTGGGGGTACTTCACTGTCTGCTCTGCAGCCAGTGGCCTATCTCCCCTATCGCCCGAGCCCACCACTTTCCGTGAGGCTCGTGAGGCTGTTGATGCCTCTCTTTAGGCGACATCCATGCAGGAGGAGCATGCCGCCTCCACGAGCATGACGTGTTCAAACAGATAGATCTCCTTACCAGTTGTAAAGCCATCTGTGCACGTTGGGTGTACAGGTGCAAAAACTTAGGCTGATATTTGCGTCAACGGGTGTAAAGCACGGATAATCACCAACAGATTATCTTAGAGTTCTGGCATTCATTTCAATCAGACGTTCGTGCTTGTTAAACAATACATCAATGTTCATGCTCTCTTCATTCTAGTGGCGAACTATGATTGGGAGCTTTAGCAGATGGATGTAAACAACTACTTTTTGCATGACACGTTGGATGAGGAGATGTACATTGTCCAGCCACCAAGCTTTATTGACCCTACAAACAAAGTCTACCACGAGGCCTTGAACTAGCTAACGCATTCGCCACACTTGTGGAATATGCATATCATTCCTTTATCCTCCCCGTTTGTCGCCATCTCGGTCTTCATTATTGATCTCCTCATTGCCTCTCCCACCACCTCCAATGTCCAGTCGGTCAAGGCTCTCTTGTAGTCTTCTTATGAAATGAAGGAATTTGATTCACTCGAGTTTTCATTGGTATGGAGCTCGAGTCGAACTGACAGCGTTGCCCACTCCATGTCCACTTGGCTGCTTACGTACACAACCTGGATGATTGCTTTGCTCCTCATCTGACTGCGGTCATGTCCGAATGAACCCCCATGACCCCTTGCTGGTCAGAGTCTATTGAAGTGTCTTGATATGTCAAAGGAGGGGGTGGGGGGGAATCGATGTCAGTGACTTCCTTCGTGTCATTCGATCGCTCATGTGCCTGGCCACAAGGATCTGCTTTGATGAAATTTTTTCCACGAACAAAGTGGTGAATTTATCCCAGTGCCCTCGTGAACAAGAGCTTAAGGCTTCACTTTGTTTGTTTGTTATGCCCTTTTTGTAACACGCATCAAATTTTGCTACAAAGCACAACCCTGAGTCGTTATCAATGGTTTCATTAAAACCAAATGGACACATGAAACAGATGGAAGAGGAGCTAACAATTGTGCACCATGTGAAACTCGTGTGAAGCTGAGTATGTTGCTCTCACCTCAGAAATGTGTGAGAGTGGCTGGTTGTGGCACCTGCTAAAGCAACTGTGTGTCCCTATTCAGTGCATCACTCAGTGCTGTGAAAACCAGAGCACAAAGGCCATTGCTCAAAATAATGACATGCATCACTTGAGGACCAAGCACATCAATGTCGAGGATCACTATTTTCACGAATGTATCTCTGCTGGAATTTTCCGGGTTGTCTGGGTTGACACACGATCACATCGTGCTGACTTCTTGACCAAGGCGGTCGGATTTCGCATGTTCAGGTTTGTTGTCCATGCTTTTGGCTTCATGCAAACATCAAATGCACTTCATTGGTCTTGCCATGTGCTTATCACGGCGTTCCCCTCATGTAGCTCTCTCATGTGCATATCTGTGTTGTTGTGATGCCCATATATCCCTCTATTGCATGTGGGCTTCGATGTCTGTACACAAGGAGTATGTTGGTTTCTTCTTGAGTTTATGAAAATATAACCTTCGTCGTGCAAAATGCAAAAATGCATACATTGTGCAGAGAAGTAATTCAACATGACCACTTCTTACAATGAGTGGTGCTCGGCTACACCCACACACACATGCTAGCCTATTGCATAGTGTCTAGCTGATAACACAACACGTTGCACACACATAAATTTTGGCATAAGCAGATGACTTCGCAAGCATAGTTGAGTCCTCTTTCAGCAGTATTACTGCTGCTCATGATTTCCATGCATGCCCTCATACACTTTAAACATGCATGTGTTGTGAGATGCATTCGTTGCGGGGATAACTAGTTCTTGGTTGCTCATCTTACAAGGGTCATGCTGCCAGATGTTTTCAACAACAACCGCTCTCCGTTTATGCTGTGAGGTCTGGCACGACGCCAGGGGTGGCCACTACTTACAATTTCATGCATGAGTGGGGTCTCGCTCACCATGCACGATTCATTACCTGGTGATAACTCCTTGTTCCTGTTCCTTTACCTTTAACTAGGAGATTGATCCATGGCATCGCTCGCTCCTTCAAGCTCCCCCGCTCTCCCTCACACGTCTCCACCTACATCATTAGTGTATTGTGCTTGCTTTAGATGGTTATCTACACAGCTGATTTCAAGAAGCGTGTGCCAGTGAAGAATACCTCGTGTGAGAGTGAAAACACAAGTCCAGGCACATGTTTAGGAAGGGTAGGAAAGTCGAGTTGACATAAGGCATGGCATTTGAGATAGAGTGAGAATCAAAATTCAAACTCGATGAGTCTTGATGTATACTCTCAACTGAAACATCATTCTTGTCTTGATCTTCTAGCCTAGTGTCAAGATTTTTCTACATCAAATCATATTGAACACATCTCACTTTCCTTTTCATGCTTTACGAGACGTCAAACATGCAGACACACTCTTGGGAATAATGGAACTTGAGGTTAGTAGGAGTCACAAAAGGAGGTCACTTGAGGATATCACTTTGGTGTACAAAGTTATTCATCTCCTTCCTAGGAAGTCATGCTGCTTAATGGTGACACAATGAACACGTGCGATCGGTGGGCTACATCAAGATCCTAGTGGAAAGTTGTCCATCCTACACGGACTGCAACCTTAGTGTTGCAGAAATGCCCGCGTCAAGTTACCCTACATCAGATGATTGCATGTGTACCTAGGAGGGATACGAGAGGCAACTTCCTAATACACAATACTTCTTCTCTTGTTCTCCAAACATGGCAGGGAACTCGACTATGTCTGATGTGCATTTGAAGGAGTTCGAGACGAAACGAGACGAGATGGATGTCATCTCGACTTTGTTGTTTTTTTTACAATGGTTGAGTGACCAATGGTCACCCACAGTATGCGCATGTATGGTCACTGACCATATATGCACATAATTCTCGATAACTACAGGTATACCCATGTTTTGCACAATAACCACGCCATATCCGAATTTGAAACTTTTTTGCACTTTATTAACGCTATATCCAACAAGCATGGAGAAAAACACGCCACATCCAAATCCGCAAGCTATCTCGACGTGGCATGCCATCGTGCGGCAACATGCTGACGTCATCAGACATCAAAGAAAAATCACAAACGTTTCTATGCAGGGGTTCATGAATCTTCTAAAGAAGGTTTGCAAAAGGTTTGAATGGGGGGTCTGATACACCCCAATGCGCTGAACTCCTAGATGTATTAGGCTTAGGGTTATGATTGCATGGATATATTAGCTACCCCACCCTTTACAAAATCTCAACCTCGCTTCGAAGTGTTTCGACTCAGTCTCGATATCATATCAAAGCCTGAGATTCAGTGGAGATTTCAATGTCATTCTTTTAACTCAGAATTGTGTTCAGTCTTGAGTTCTAACCTATTTCACTGACTCCAACCTGTTGTGCTTTGTGCCGTTCCTGTACAGTTTACTGTGACCACTCGGCCGTGTCCATACTCGTGCAGATCCCTGAGGCAGGCGGCCCTGGTGACGCCAGCGCGACGACAGGTGGCGGACTACCTTCTTGGAGCTGACCGACCACTGTTCTAGAGCCCCAGATGCCACCGGGACTCTTTGCTGTGTCTTATACGTCTTGCAGGCGTCTTTCGGCGGACTGGCCATGAGGCCTATTGGCATGTTTTTGCATTGTATGCTCACTGTCAGTCAATGGATGCATGCATGTGACCAGTCGTAGCATCCGTCGTTTGATTCTGCACGTCTAGGTTCAGACGGCGCAGCATTCTGACATGTGTGCGCAGAGTTACGGCCAAAACAGTGGTTTTGGGCCGGTTTTAGGACAGCTCTTGGACTGCCGCGTGCGACACCCGCCGTGCGCCGCGGCAGGTATTTATGCCTTGNTATCAAAGCCTGAGATTCAGTGGAGATTTCAATGTCATTCTTTTAACTCAGAATTGTGTTCAGTCTTGAGTTCTAACCTATTTCACTGACTCCAACCTGTTGTGCTTTGTGCCGTTCCTGTACAGTTTACTGTGACCACTCGGCCGTGTCCATACTCGTGCAGATCCCTGAGGCAGGCGGCCCTGGTGACGCCAGCGCGACGACAGGTGGCGGACTACCTGCTTGGAGCTGACCGACCACTGTTCCAGAGCCCCAGATGCCACCGGGACTCTTTGCTGTGTCTTATACGTCTTGCAGGCGTCTTTCGGCGGACTGGCCATGAGGCCTATTTGCATGTTTTTGCATTGTATGCTCACTGTCAGTCAATGGATGCATGCATGTGACCAGTCGTAGCGTCCTTCGTTTGATTCTGCACGTCTAGGTTCAGACGGCGCAGCATTCTGACATGTGTGCGCAGAGTTACGGCCAAAACAGTGGTTTTGGGCCGGTTTTAGGACAGCTCTTGGACTGCCGCGTGCGACACCCGCCGTGCGCCGCGGCAGGTATTTATGCCTTGGACCTGTCATTTGTCATTTCTCTCTACATATGCTACATTGACGCATTCTGACACTGTGTCTTGTGTCCCCTAGCCAAACCCTTGCCGTTGCGTGTACGACCTGTGACCGTCGTCACCGTCTGATCAGGCACTGATGCCCAGGCAGCGGCTGCGTTGCTAGGAAGCTTCTACGCACTTTCTTATGGTATCAGAGCAGTGAGACAGTTCTCACTGAGCTGTGCAGCAGAGACGCAGCAGAGCAGCAGCAGTGAGAGTCACCGCTACAGCAGATTTCTGGGGTCTGTTGGAGACGGCCGGTCGCCGTCAACGCGCTCCACCCACCACGTGAGATCGCAGCTGCAGAGGCAGCAGCAGCGGCGTGCACCGCCACGCAGAGGTGTGTGGCGGCGGCAGTGCGTGGAGCCGCCCCCCCACAGCCGCAGCAGCAGAGCAGCAGCAGTAGAGGCGGCGGCAGCAGCAGCGCAGCAGCAGCGGCCGCAGCAGCAGCGTGGCAGTAGCGGCGGCAGCAGCATCGCAGCAGCAGCGTCAGCAGCAGCAGCGCAGCAGCGGCCGCGGCGGCAGCGGCAGCGGCGGCAGCGGCACAGCAGCAGCAGCGGCAGTCGCGGCGGCAGCAGCAGCACAGCAGCGGCAGCAGCAGCGGCGCACGGCGGCGGCAGCCAGCAGCAGCTGCAGCGCGCAGCAGCAGCCGCAGCGCGCAGCAGCAGCCGCAGTGCGCAGCAGCAGCAGCAGCCGCGCAGCAGCAGCAGCAGCAGCCGTGCAGCCGCTGCTGCCACCGCTGCACACGCAGTGACACAGCTGCTGCTGCAGCTGACAGCACAGCTGCAGCAGCAGCTGGGCGGAAGCTACTACGCAGCTTCCGCGGAGCTGCCGCGCGCCACCGCGAAGCGGCTCCACACGCGCGCAAAACCGTGACAAGAAAAAAAAAAGAAAGAAAAAGGGAGGGGACGAGCTGACGTCAACATTGTCGACTGCTGATGTCATCAGGTCGTGCTGACATCAGCAACCACTTGCTGACGTCAGCATTACACTTAGCCAAATTTTCACCTGGACAGTCAAAAGTTGCCAGCATTTCAATTTCTCGAGAAACGCAGACGTTTTTGAAATCTGACAAACTTGACCTGTCGTCCAATAGTGAGCGGCGACATGAGTACGCCCGACGACAAGGACAAGGGACAAGGTGATCCCTCCTCCTCTTCTTCAGGGGTGTTGAGCCCTCGCTCGTAGGCCATTGCGGACCTGCGCAGCCAGCAGGAGGAGATGTGTCGTCTGCAGCGAGAGCAGACTGACGCGATTCGCACGGTGACTGAGCTTCTGCGTGCTCAGACCACGGCTCCTTCGCGGATTTCTGAGGGAGCTTCCGGCGTTGCGGCCTCCACCCAGCACTCGGCCCATGTGCCCGTGACAGGTGCTCCGCCTGCTTCACCTCCTGGCGTGGTTTCTCCACCACCTGCGGACCTCCTTGATGATGAGCCCTTCATGCCAGGCTTTGAGGATGACTCCCAGGAGCGGGAGATTCGTCTTCTATAAGAGCGCCTCCGTTAGCTGCAGATGGGTACCGGACCTCCACCCGTGTCCCCGATACGATCGTCACCTGACTTCCCCGGTGATCACCCCCTTCCAGGAGTTTTCCCCGTCTCTCGCCCTCCTCAGCCCGCGGTTGCCTTCCCCACGGAGCGGCAGCCAAAGGACTTTGAGGCACCACCTCCACGGTACATCAGCGAGGATGGATTTGACTGCTGGGAGATCCTATTTGAGGTGTGGGCCACTTCCAAGGGAGTGTGGCCTTACTACAACAGCCCATACCAGTCCACAGATCCAGCACAGGTGCTGACAGCAGCCCGGGCCATGCGAGGACTTCTCTATGCCATGCCACGCGAGACAGTCGTCGACTTCCGCCCCTTCCTTGGCGAGGCTGGCACAGGCACTGGAGCTGATCCTCGTGGAGGCTGGGATCTGGCGTTGTCCATACTGGCCGCAGAGACACACGCCACGCGTGCGTCACACATTCGTGCTTTCCACTCGCTCCGTCAGGGACCAGCAGAGCCTGCGGCGGATTACTGGCGACACGCCATGCATATTTACACGCGTCTGGGGACCTCAGGGGGCACACAACTCTGGGCACTTCGGACGATCATGCTCGGAGTTCGCTTGGAGTACACCGACATCTTCACACGGTACAGTGACGCTGCTCTCGAGCCTTTCTCAGCCACTCTGCAGCTGCTCCCCTGGGCGCATCAGCTGTTCCTCCAGGTGACATCGGCCCGTGAGGCAGCACTAGCGCATCAGGAGACTTCCCTCGCTGCAGCAGTCCTCACATCACCATCATCTTCCCTCCTGCAGTCACCCTCATCTACCTCCATCACGACCTCATCTTCCTCCTCCTCTTTGACCCCGTCTACACCCACACAGACACAAGGCGTTGCATCAGCTGCCCAGAGGAAGAAGAAGAATAGGAAGCGCGGATCAGGTCAGCAGCAGCTGTCATTCGGTGGTAGTAGTGGCCGTTCCGTGCACTGCTACAACTGTGGAGGTGCCCATCGCTACACCGAGTGCCAGCAGCCGCTTGACTGGGAGCGCATCACTCGTCGACTTCAGGCTGCCCATGCTGCTCGCACAGCGTCCGGTACGTCGCCCGTGTACTTCTCTGGATGCGCGGGGACCACGATTGCAGCTGTTCCTGCGTCCTCACCAGCAAGCAGCAGTGATCCCGACCCACGTGATCCCACCATCGCCGAGCTTCGTCATCTTCTGGCGCTTCGCTTTCAGAGAGGTGCGAGTGTGTTGTCATCGTCGAGTGTGTCACAGACTGCTTGTTCGTCCGTCCTCGTGACTCGTGATGACACGTGTGGGGGAGCACAGTCCGCATGTGATGATGTTGGGCCTGAATGCACAGAATGGATTCATGAGTCTCACCTGCGTGATGTACGTCGTTCACTGACGGCTCAGCGTCCCTCTGATGCCGAGTGTTCCATTGCTCGTTGTACAGTGACGTCCACCAGTCGTGACTCCGGTGGCACTTGGATCATCGATTCTGGTGCCACCCACCACATGACGTATCGTCGTAGTGACTTTGTGGTACTTGGTCCTGTCACGACTGTCCGTTCTGTTCGTATAGGCTCTGGTCAGTCCTTATCGGTCCACGGCGTTGGGGTTGTATGCTTTGATGGTCCGTATGGCCCCCTGTACCTCTCTGACGTGCTGTTTGTGCCTGATCTTGAGCTCAGTCTGCTGTCTGTGCGTGCCTGCACTCTGATGGGTCTCTCCGTTGAGCATACCGCTGATTCAGCGACTGTGACTGCTCTTGACACCCGTAGCATTGTCCTGCGTGCTTCAGTCGTAGATGATTTGTACCGCATTGCTCGGCCCTCCTCCCCTTGCTCTCCCTCCTCCTCTGGTCGCGTTTTTGTCACTGGTGTTCTATTCCCGGAACACCAGCGATTGCTTCACCGACGTCTGTGTCACGTGGGCTCCGACACTGTGTCGAAGCTCATCCGGACACAGCCCGCTCTTGGTCTAGACGTGGCTTCTTTCAAGAAGCCACCCAAGACCGACTGTCTTTTTTGCGCTCAGGGAAAGATGCACCGGTGCACTTACCCAGATTCGCGTTCCCGAGCGTTGAGGCCCCTCGAGTTGGTCCACTCGAACCTGCTCAGTCCTCTCCCGGTCGAGTCCCTGTCCGAGAGGGGCCGGTATGTTCTGACGCTGACTGATGACTTCACCCGGATGCGGTGGGTCTACAGTCTGCGTCAGAAGAGCGACGCCGCTCTTGCGATTCGGCTCTGGCTCGTGATGGCTGAGCGTCAGTCTCGCCACACGCTACATACCTTTCGCTCGGATCGCGGCTGGGAGTTCCTCGGTGAGATGGACTCCTTCTTTCCTGAGCACGGAATTTTTCACCGGGTCTCCGCCCCTGCTACCCCACAGCAGAACGGTGTATCTGAGCGCTGGAACCGCACCATGGAGGATGCGGTCCGCACCATGCGGTCTGAGTGCGGTCTCCCGGAGTCCTTTGCCTTCGAGGGCTTCGCCTCCCGCATGGTCCGCTTCCGGATCATGTTACACCGTACGAGCTCTGGTTTGGCCACCGTGCTGATCTCCGTCTCGCTCGCGTCTGGGGTTCCCTGGCCTCCGTATGGTACACTGAGGACCAGCAGGGGTCCAAGGTCTCCCCTCGGGGTCGCTTGTGT
>SZWC01002659.1:100887-115626 GCA_023375785.1 Penium margaritaceum
CCCCCCCCCCCCCCCCCCCCCCCCCCACCCCCCCCACCGGTTCTCTCCCCCTCCTCCCCCTCTTCCCCCTACCTCGCGTGGCTTCACCTCCTCCCTGCATTGGCAATTTTTCAACAGCGCCGCAGAGGTCGGCGGGGATAGCACGGCTTGCGCCGTCGCGATTCTGCTCGACCCACTGGGGGTCCCTCTATATTCAGCGTGAGAGCGTCTAGCCGACACAACGACCAATTCGATTGTGATCAATTCGATTCGATTAAATCAACCCCTTGTCGCAAATCAACACCTGGTCGCAAATCAAGACCTGGTCGCAAATCAACACCTGGTCGCAAATCAACACCTCGTCGCAAATAAACACCGTGTCCCAAACCAACTCCATCGCAAATCAACACCTGGTCGCAGATCAACACCTGGTCGCAAACTAACTCATGGTCGCAAATCAACACCTAGTCGCAAATTAACACCTGGCGCAATCAACACGTGGTCGCACATCAGCACTTGGTCGCAAATCGACACTTGGTCGCAAATCAACACCATGACGCAATTCAAAACTTCGTCGCAAATCCAAACCTGGTCGCAGATCAACTCCTGGTGGCAAATCAGCACCTGATTGCAATCAACTCTTGGTCGCAAATCAACACCTGGTCGCAAATCAACACTTGCTCGCAAACCAACACCTAGTCGAAAATCATACCCTGGTCGCATAACAAAACCTGGTCGCAAAACAACACCCAATTGCAGATGAAAACCTGGTCGCAAATCAACACCTGGTCGCAAATCAACACCTGGTCGCAAATTAACAAATGGTCGCAAATCAACTCCTTATCACAAATGAACTGGTCGCAAATCAACATCTGGTTGCAAATCAACACCCCGTCGCAAATCAACACTCGGTCGCAAATCAACACATCGTCGCAAATCAACACTTGCTCGCAAACCAACACCTGGTCGCAAATCAACTCCTGGTCGCAAATCAATGCATGGTCGCAAATCAACTCTTAGTCGCAAATCAACACCTGTCCGCAAATCCACACGTGCTCTCAAAACAACTCCTTGTCCCAAATCAAACCTTGGTCGCAAATCAAATCCTAGTCGCACATCAGCACCTAATCCCAAGTCAACACCTGGTCGCAAATCAACACCTAGTCCCAAATCAACACCTGGTCGCAAATCAACACCTGGTCGCAAATCAACACCTGGTCGCAAATCAACACCTGATGGCACATAAAAACCTGGTTGCACATCAAAACCTGGCCGCAAACATTAACCAGGGTGCAAATCAACACCTAATCGGAAATCAACACCTGGTCGCAAATCAACACCTCGTTGCAAATCAACACCTGGTTGCAAATCAACACCTCATGGCAAAACCTCATCTGAAGTCAACATTGTGTGTTGATTCAACACCTAGTCCCAAATAAAGTCTTGGTCGCAAGTCACCTCCTGTTCGCAAATCCACACCTCATGGCAAATTAACACCTGGTTGCAAAACCTGGTCGCAAATCAAAACGTGGTCGCAAATCAACAGCCAATCGCAGATCAACACCAAGTCGCAAATCAACACCTGGCTGTAAATCACCACATGGTCGAAAATTAACACCTAGCCGTAAATGAACATCTGGACGCAAATCAACAACTCATCGCAAATCAACACCTCATCGCAAACCAAAACCTGGTCTCTAATCAACATCCGGTCGCAAATCAAAACATGGTCGCAAATCAAAACATGGTCGCAAATCAAAACATGGTCGCAAATCAACACCTAATCGCATTTCAACACCTAATCGCATTGCAACACCTAATCGCATTTCAACACCTAATCGCATTTCAACACCTAATCGCATTTCAACACCTAATCGCATTTCAACACCTAATCACATTTCAACACCTAATCGCATTTCAACACCTAATCGCATTTCAACACCTAATCGCATTTCAACACCTGGTCGCATACTCACACCTGGTCACAAATTAACAACTGGTTGCAAAACAACTCCTAGTCGCAAATCAACACCTCACAAATCAACACCTGGTCGCAAATCAACACCTCACAAATCAACACCTGGTCGCAAATCAACACCTCGTGTCAAACCAATACCTGGTCGCATATCAATACGGAGTCGCAAACCGACTCTTTGTCGCAAATCAATACCGAGTCGCAAATCAACACCTAATCTCAAATCAACACCTGGTCGCAAATCAACACCTGGTCGCAAATCAACACCTGATCACAAATAAAAACCAGGCCGCAATTCAAATCCGAGTCGCAAACCAAAACCTGATCGCAAATCAACAACGAATGGCAGATCAACACCTGGTCGCAAATCAAAACCTGGTCGCAAATCAAAACCTGGTCGCAAATCAACACTTGGCCACAATCAACACCTGGTTGCAAATCAAAACTTTGTCGCAAATCGAAAACAAGTCAAAGATCACGTCTTGGTCGCAAATCAACACCTGGTCACAAAGCAATACCGAGTCGCAAACCAACTCTTTATCGCAAATCATCACCTAGTTGCAAATGAACACTGGGTCGCAAATCACCTCATGTTTGCAAATAAACAACTCGTAGCAAATAAACACCTAGTCGCAAGTCAAAACCTCACCTGAAGTCTACATTGTGTGGCAACTCAACACCTCGTCCCAAATCAACTCCTGGTGGCAAATCAACACCAGGTCGCAAATCAACACTTGGTCGCGAATCGACACCTGCTTGTAAATCAACACCTTGTTGCAAATCAACTCCCAGTTGCAAACCTAGTGCTGTTAAGCCGATTTTCGATCACGGTCTAAACAATCAATTGAATCGACTTTTGCGTGAAATTGTGATCAAACGAATCGGAATCGTTCAGATCGTAGACTGTGAGCCGATCAACGGTCGATCACGATTTCAGGTTGGGGGAGGGGGGGGGGGGGGGGGGGGGGGGGGGGGGGGGGTATCAATTCAATTCAGAGACGCGATCGATTCGAATTTTAGATCGGAATCGACCCTCGCGCAACAACCTCGTTTTTGGACAAATAGAACCTTACTTACTTACTTACTTTACTCCTCGTCATGTGCACTACACGGAAATCAAACAGCAACATGCAAAAAGTGCATCGAGACCAGTAGTTTGTGCACTAAACGCTATCGGTTTGTGAGGGACATTTGGAATATTTGTGGAATCGTCCCGTCTGAGTTCACTCGATTCTAACGGAGACGCCTGTCGCCGCCGACGCGACCCGACCCTTGACGGCCATAGTCGTTCAATACCTTACGAGTCTCGGGAGTATCAACTTCTGTCGTAAAATTATGGTCGAGTGGTTACAGTCTCGTACAAACCGCTAGTTGCAACTTCATTGACGAGGTGAATACACCTGGATTTTTACGGTGGCCACATGTTACAAATGTCGATGTAATATTGTATTGACGGCCGTTCAATCGCGACCATTGTCCAATGGGCATATGTCGACTCTTTTTCCTACACGATGGGTTTGAGACAACTTAAGCAGTTCAACAATTCAACGATATTGCTCAAAGCATATATCCGGTTGTCGATACCCGTGCATGTTCGTCGCCGCATCGTGATGTGCCTCGTTTGAAGTTTAGAAATTCAAATGATCCGTTTGAGAACCCATCATGTCCTGTGCTGGCCATTTTCAACAACTCCGTACTTGGAGGATTCATGCAAGTGTCGTGGGATGAATGCCATAGAAAACCACTCCAACCACACGTTGAGAAGCCCAACCCTTAGGTTCGGAAACTCTCCGAAATTTCAACTTGTGCTTTTCCCGCTCGCGTCGCATGCATCAAACTGTGGTGCATAGCCATCGATCCTCCAATGTTTTTTTGACATTATACCTTCGACTGCCATGCGGAAGTCCTGTCATTCCGTCTTCCTTCGACTGCCATGCGGAAGTCCTGTCATTCCGTCTTCCTTCGACTGCCATGCGGAAGTCCTGTCATTCCGTCTTCCTTCGACTGCCATGCGGAAGTCCTGTCATTCCGTCTTCCTTCGACTGCCATGCCGAAGTCCTGTCATTCCGTCTTCCTTCGACTGCCATGCCGAAGTCCTGTCATTCCGTCTTCCTTCGACTGCCATGCGGAAGTCCTGTCATTCCGTCTTCCTTCGACTGCCATGCGGAAGTCCTGTCATTCCGTCTTCCTTCGACTGCCATGCGGAAGTCCTGTCATTCCGTCTTCCTTCGACTGCCATGCGGAAGTCCTGTCATTCCGTCTTCCTTCGACTGCCATGCGGAAGTCCTGTCATTCCGTCTTCCTTCAACTGCCATGCGGAAATCCTGTCATTCCGTCTTCCTTCGACTGCCATGCGGAAGTCCTGTCATTCCGTCTTCCTTCGACTGCCATGCGGAAGTCCTGTCATTCCGTCTTCCTTCGACTGCCATGCGGAAGTCCTGTCATTCCGTCTTCCTTCGACTGCCATGCGGAAGTCCTGTCATTCCGCCTTCCTCCGCAGTTTTAGTATACATCTGTGCATGTACATCTGTGCATGTACATCTGTGCATGTACATCTGTGCATGTACATCTGTGCATGTACATCTGTGCATGTACATCTGTGCATGTACATCTGTGCATGTACATCTGTTGCGCCGTCGGCTGCATGCAAAAAGCACGCACTTTTGCGTTCGTAAACTCCACAAAAAAAAAAACCCGCACCGCATCGGGCGATGCACTGGGCGGCGAGGATGGTCATCGGCCTCGGCCATCTGTCGCCCTTGGAACCGAGTCGCCTTCATACCCCAGCCCTTACTACTAAGCACGCACACCTGCCCACTCACGCCTACCACAGCCCCTCTCTTCGCCGTCGCCATGGCGGACCAACTCCGAGCTACAGATACCTCTCTTACGCAACTTCAGAAGGTGCTCAGTGCGCCCAACACCTCCACCGTGCACAGGAGCGCTGGGTCCGAGCCCTAGGAGGTCACTCAGATGATACTGAAGCAACAGCTCCGCAAGTCTTAGCACGTAGAGTACGAGGGATATTCCTCGGAAGAGGACTGGGCCGCCGACGACCGGAAAGATGAAGAAGACAGCCCCGAAGATGAGGACGAAGTGCTTGCGGACATGGCCCCGTCCGAGGACGAGGCCCCAAAAAAGCAACGCCGCAAGAAGAATAACGCGACACCTCGCCGCCAAGTGCCAAGCGTGTCCACGGCATCTGCAACACCGACCTCAACTCCGCGCCGCCCCCATGGAAAAGACCCAGTTCTGAGTGATCCCCCGCCACCTTCCGCAAGTCCCTTGCAGCTGCTGCCTACTGCCAACGGTGCAGCACCTTCTTCAACTCCTGTCACCGCCACCAACGTCGCCACTCTTCGTGGCGAGAGGCCAATCGAGGCGCCAGCGGCAACAGAGAAAGAGGGCCGGTCCCCCATTCACAAGGTCTTCGTGCTGAGCGAGAGCAGCCCTCGTTACCGAACCTGCACGCTGTGCGGGAAAGAGTACAAGATATTTGGTGGCCAGACATCGACCATGGCCGGCCACATCGCCCGCAAGCACCCTGACCAGTACGCGGAGTTGTTTCCTGATGGGCGGCTCGAGAAGGAGAAGGACAACGCCGACATCCGCCGGCTCGCAGCTACTGGACAGAAGGAGTAAGTACATTTATTGTACCCTGGCGTTGTTGATTATCAAAGCGGTTGCAACAGCCAGGCACTAGCGTCCTTGACCGTCTTGCAGCTACACCGTGGCGCACCTCCGACGTGATCTGGTGACGCTCTTCACAGCGGGCCACATCTCCTTCCGCTTGGTGGACCTACCTGAGTGGAGGCGCTTCGTGAAAGGCCTCAACCCTGCAGTGAACATCTCGTGCCGCCAGCAGCTATCCATGGACATTGACGAGGTCTACAACCAGGCGAAGCAGGTCGTGCGCAGCCATCTAGCGCTCGTGAAAGGGAAGATCGCCTTTACCACCGATGGGTGGACCACTCCGAACCTGGAGCACTTCGTGTCGCTCACTGCGCACTGGCTGGACGAGCGCTGGAAGCTGAATAGCCTCATGCTTGACCTGAAGCACCTGCCGGGGTCACAGAGTGCTGAGGCCATCTCCGACGACCTCATCTCCTCCATCTGGGACGACTGGCGCCTCGGACACCGCGTCGCGGGCATCACGCTAGACAACACCTCGGCGAACAAGGCCGCGCAGCTGAAACCGCGGGACTTCAACTCCATGATGGCCTTCAACTGCTTCTGCCACTGCGACAACGTTGGCGTGGATGCTCTTCTGCAGTATCCCACTGTCAAGGCAGTGGTGGACAAGGCACGTGCCCTTGTCAACCATGTGCGTGGTGGACGTGACCGCCGTCGCCGGTGGTTGGAGCTGAAGGCAACAAAAGGTCTGTGCCTTCCCAATGACTGCATCACCAGGTGGGGGTCCACACACAAGATGATCAAGGCACTGACGTCCTTGAAGGGTGTGGCAATGCAGTACCTGGACGACTACCCCGTGGCTCATAAGGAGGAGCGGCAGAAGTGGCAGATGACTGGCGCTGACTGGGACACTCTCTCCCTCATCAGCAATGCGCTGGAGGTTTTTGCCGAAGTGCAGCAGTGGGCCGAGGGTGACAAGTACGTCACCCTCAGCTGCTCTACTCCATGGTACAACCAACTGCTGGACGCCTGTGCGGTGCTGGAGGACGGAGCGCTGGCGGAGCTAATTGCAGCGGTGCGGCGCAAGATGGAGCACTACTACAGCCTCACCTCCGACTACTGCACCGCGCTTCAATGTGTGGTACTACGCCAATGACAGCTCCGAGGATTCTGTGTCTGCTGACATCGTGCGCAACACTTTGCGCCGTTTCCTGTCCGCATATGCAGCGCGCGCCGCGAACATCCTTCTCCGCACAACTCCTGGGCCCCCCGCTGCTGCCATGCCTTCCAAGTCCCCGCTGCTCGCTGCGCTCGAGGCCCGCACCAAGCACGTGCGCCCCCTGAACGGGGATGAGTTCGACAATTGGGAACTCGAGCCGGCCATTGGCATGTTCGAGAGCGCCCTCGACGTTTGGCGGCGCGTGGAGCACCGCGACCCTGTCATGGCCATGGCAGCCCGTGATGTCCTGTGCATCCCTGCTAGCTCAGCGCCAAGTGAGCGGGTGTTATCCTCGGCTGGCTACACCGTGGGCCCGCGCCGCCACGGTCTTGCTGAGGACACCATGCAGAGTGTCGTCTGCCTGCGTGGCTGGAAGGACCTGCTCCATGCCCAGTCATTCAAGGCCAAGCTGGGCCCAGTAGGCTTGACCCAAGATGCCACCGACACTGTCCCGAACAGTGCTGTGGGAGCAGCCATGCAAGAGCAGACTGGCAGTGACAGCAAGGAGAATGATGAGGCTGACACTAGCAGCTGAAGGCAGAGGATTCAAGTCATGATTGTCAGTCAGTCAGTGCAGTGCTGTCCAGTCTTGTCAATGAGTGTAGCCATAGTCCAGTCCAGTCCAGTCATGTCAGTGTGTCCATTGTTGTCATGTCCATGTCCATGTACTGCAGCTTGGTATTAATGAAATTCTCCTTTCTGCTGGGCATGTGTGCACATTGAAGTGTGGAAGAATGCAGAAATGACACTCTTGGCATGCAAAAGTATGGTTGAAATGTGCACATGTTCGATCCAGATCATGTGGTGTGGACGATTCCTAATTCGATCTCGATGTAGGGCTGTGGGCCTATGATCTGATCTGATTTGAGATCGAAACCTGTAACACGATTTGATTTAATCGAATCGAATGGACGATTTTGCACGATTTTGATTCAATGGAATCGTGAATCGTTTAACAGCACTACACGTGGCAAATCAACACCTGGTCGCAAATCAACACCTTGTCGCAAATCAAATCCTGGTCGCAAATCATCACCTAATCGCACATCAACACCGTGTCCCAAAATCACACCTTGTCGCAAATCAACAACTGGTCGCAAATCAACACCAGGTCGCAAATTAACTCATGGTCGCAAATCAAGACCTGGTTGCAAATCAACACCGAGTGGCAAAATCAACTCTTCATCGCAAATCAACACATGGTCGCAAATCAACACCTTGTCGCAAATCAACACCTGGTCGCAAATCAAAACCTGGGCGCTTTTTAACAGGTGATCGCAAATGACACCTGGTCGCGAATCAACACCAAGTTGCAAATCAAAACCTGGTCGCAAATCAACACCTAATTGCACATCAACACCTTGTCGCAAATTCACTCGTAGTCGCAAATCAACACCCGGTCGCAAATTAACACCCGGTCGCAAATCAACACCTTGTCGCAAATCAACTCCAGGTCGCAAATCAAAACCTGGGCGCTTTTTAACACCTGATCGCAAATCAACACGTGGTCGCAAATCAACACGAAGCTGCAAATCAACATCTTGTTGCAAATCAACACCGAGTCGCAAACCAACTCTTCATCGCAAACCAACACCATGTCGCAAGTTAACACCTGATCGCAAATCAACACGTGGTCGCAAATCAACACGAAGCTGCAAATCAACATCTTGTTGCAAATCAACACCGAGTCGCAAACCAACTCTTCATCGCAAACCAACACCATGTCGCAAATTAACACCTGATCGCAAATCGACACCTGGTTGCAAATCAACACCTGGTCGCACAAATCAAAAGCTGGTCGCAAATCAAAACCTGGTCGCAAATCAATACCTGCTCGCAAAAGAACACCTCATCGCAAATCAACACCTCGTCGCAAATCAACACCTTGTCGCAAATCAACACCTCGTTGCAAATTAACACCTTGTCGCAAATAAACACCTCGTCGCAAATCAACAGGTAGTCGCAAATAAACACTCGGTGGCAAATCAACGCCTGGTCGCAAATTCACACCTGGTCGCAAACCAATACCTGGTTACAAACGAAAACCAACACCTGGCAAAACCAACACCTAGCATGTCGCTGATAATATTGGCATGTCAGATTGGTCTGTCGCTGATCAGATTTGCATAGCGCTGCAGGCCGTTGTCGATGTTCGGCTATACGTTGACGAACATCAACGGTGATGAATGGCAATGTACAGACAACAGCAACATGAGTGGGCGCACCTTACCTCCTCCTCCTCACCTTCCTTTCCGCAAACCCAACGCCAAGGAGACCCAGCAGCCGTTCTGCTTCACTGGCCATGTCCCATGCTCCCATCGCGTCCACCCGCTCCATTGCCTTCTGCAGCCGCTCGTTTGCACTGCCACTCACAACACCACCAACACCAACAGCAGCATCAGCATTGATAATCCAGCCACTGCGTCATCCTTGCCGCTATCATTTTCGTCCTTGACATTGTCATCCTCATCGTTGTCATCATCCTCATTGTCATCATCATCGTCGTCATTATCCTCGTCATCATCATCCATGGTTAAAAAAACGCCTCATCGTTTTAAACGCTGAAAATAATGCTGTGTTTTTAACGGCCTCATTTTTCAACAATACGCCTTATTTTTACCTCCCATTAAAAATTTACCCCCCCCCCCTCCCCCCCCTGGGTTCCCCTGCAGGGGGCCACCCACCACCAACATGTCATGTCATGAACTTATCATGCCATTCATGTCATGTCATCATGTTACCATGAATGACCCCTACCCTTCACACTTAAGAAAAGAATTCTTTTCTTATGTATGAAGGGTAGGGGCAAACTTCCGGTTTGGATCTGAAAGTACGTTCAGGACGCCAATCGAGATGGCAGTTAAAAATGATTTTTTTTTTTCCAAATTTGGATCCATACGGGCGTATTTAACGCCGTCAGCGTATGACAGCGTTTAAAACGCCCGTATGTCTGAAAAATGAGGCGTTTTTTTAACCATAGATCATCATCATCATCATCAACACGAACACCATCGTTATCATCATCATTATCATCATCATCATCAACATCGTCATCATCATCATCATCATCATCATCATCATCATCATCATCATCATCATCATCATTATCATCATCGTCATCATCATCACCATCACCATTACCACCACCACCACCACCACCACCACCACCACCACCACCACCACCACCACCGCCATCATCATCACCACCACCACCACCACCACCACCACCACCACCACCACCACCACCACCACCACCACCACCACCACCACCACCACCACCACCACCACCACCACCACAACCACCACCACCATCATCATCATCATCATCATCATCATCACCATCATCATCATCACCATCACCACCACCATCACTGGTCGGGAGCAGTAGAGGCGTCATCCTCATTGCCACAAATGCTGCTACCGCTGCTGCCATTCATGCCATTAATGTCATCATCACAGCCTTTCCAGTCGTCGCGACAGAGACATGCCCCCCCCCTCCCCCCCACAACTCTTCTCCCTGCTGTCAAGGCCGCGGCTGCCCTGGCCATGATAACCACCACCAACCATACCTCCACCACCAACCATACCTCCACCACCAACCATACCTCTACCACCAACCATACCTCCACCACCAACCATACCTCCACCACCAACAATACCTCCACCACCAACCATACCTCTACCACCAACCATACCTCCACCACCAACCATACCTCCACCACCAACCATACCTCCACCACCAACCATACCTCCACCACCAACCATACCTCTACCACCAACCATACCTCTACCACCAACCATACCTCTACCACCAACCATACCTCCACCACCAACCATACCTCCACCACCAACCATACCTCCACCACCAACCATACCTCCACCACCAACCATACCTCCACCACCAACCATACCTCCACCACCAACCATACCTCCAACACTCTCACCACCGTCACAGCCTGTGAATCACAGCCCCTGTTTGCGGCGGCAGTGGCGGTGCCACCACCTCCGCACTTGCTGCTGCCACCGCTGTGACTAGTGCTGCTACCGCCAGCGCCATTGGCGCTGCTGCAAATGATGCCAATGCAGCTGCTCTCACCACCACTGTCTTGCCAGTTTTCTCGAGCCACGCAGGGTTGAGAACACAACACCATCAACCAAACAGACAGCAGAAGAGATGTGGACTGCGGCATGCACCTGTCCTTGGCTCCCTTTTGTTCCGCCATGCGGCCGTCCAGCGCCGCCAGTGCTCGTTCGTACTCACGCACCGCAGCCATGGCGGGCGTGGGCGCCGCCAACACGGCATCCAGCACCGTCAGCGACCCATCCACATCGGGATCCTGCATTGCACATGCTTGCATGCAATCACACATGCAGCAAACACCACCATACCATTCCATCGCATGCCATTGGAAACAGGTACAGGTGCTGCCAGAGGATCAAGGGCACACCATGACACAAACGATACAAGAACTGGTTCAGCAGAAACTGTGCTTCGATTGGCCACAAGCGCTGGCCGCACGAGCCAGCACTATTCGTGCAAGTTCTCCAAGCCACATCACTGTAATTCTCGACCACTGGCCATGTCAGTGGTTCGCTACCCAAACTGCCAACCTGGACTTCGAACGAAGAGGGAGAAGGCCTAAGACAAGGAAAAGAGGGAGCAGGAGGGAGGAATGACATCAGGGCAGGCATTACCTGGGGAAGATACCCAATTCTGAGGCCGCGTTTCCTCTGCACAAGTCCTTTATCCGCCGTCTCTTCTCCCGCAAGGATGCGCATCAGAGTGCTCTTGCCGCTACCATTGGCACCAAGCAGCCCCACCCGCTGCCCTGCCGCCACCGTCACATCCAGACCCTCAAACAGAATCTGCAGGCCGTCGTGCGTCTTGCTTAATCCCTCCCCACGGATCAGCACCTCCCCTCCGGCTACGCTGCTGCTTGACGCGCCTCCCGCCGTGGAGATGCTGCTGCTGCTACCAGCTGCACTGGGCGTCTGCGACGTCTTCCCTCTCTCTAGGGATGGACCTGTTCGCGGGTGGGAGCAGGCAAGGTGTGTTTTCCCACACGAGCTGGACGAGGGGGACGCTTGGGCTGTCCCTCCTACTGCACGTGCTACACCAGCAGCAGTACAATGCGCGGACTCTGCGAGACGAATGCCCGCGTGGCTGTTGCACGCTGTCTGCTTGCCATGGCCCACTCCAGGGGTAAAGATTGGCCGAGAACTGCATGCGCACGGGCATCGGCTGCTGCGGCTCCGGTTGTGAGGTGCGCAACGCAAACGAAGTAGGTTCAGCTGGCGGTGCGTGTAGCAGCCAAGCAAGCGGCCGCAGTTAGCTGCTGGGAAGCCGCGCGGCACATTGCTAGCGGCCGCTGACGGACGGAAGGAAACCAGCGCGGGATTCAGACAACTCGTCGTTATGGAGAAAAAACTCGCAGACATCGTGAGGGACGAGCCCGCATTCATGAAGGGGCAGATGTGCGTGCATCCGCAAACGCAATGCAGCACCGTGCACGGGAAAGCAGCACGGCCAACGTGGACGTTTGCAGTTACTGTTGCTGATGCCGCCACAGCAGTCGCAGTCGGCAACGCAACCCACGAATGGCTAGAGAAAACAGCGTCCGCTGCTTTGCTCTGCAGCTGCACGGCCTAGTGGGACGTCTGCTTCATCCGCCTTGAGCTCGGTTTGTGCGCAGGCCGGCCATTGTCACGCCATTCCCAACACATGGGTGTGTTTCGCGGAAATATGGGGGGTGTGCTCTGACGAAGCCGCCGTGTCTGACTCAAGCCGGACAGACGACACGTGGAACGGCAGCCTAGACGTATCTTCAAAAACTTTCAGTAAAAGCTGAGCCGAGGCCATTTGTTTATCTACTAACTCTCTGGGCTGGATGCCCAACAAGCAGCATAACTGCCTAAGATCTCATTCCGAGTTTAGTCTCTCATTCATTGCTTCATCAAATCGCAATCCAAAAGAGAAAATCGTAGAATTATTGAGGGTGTGACTCCATCCGATTGATATGATTTCACCATAGTATGTAGCTCCGTGAATACATTTTGGGAACCCAAGCCTTCTCACATTCTTCATGAGGAATATCATTTTTTTCCTCTCTTCTTCTGAATATCAAACATCCTACTAGATTACTTCCCTTTCGACTAAAACGTTAACCAACTCAAAAGCCAGCAAGTGGTTTACCCCCACTTTATGGTGTTTTAGAGTTGCACCCTTATGTAGAGTGGCACAATTGTTGTCAATTAGCGTAATTCGAACTTCTCTAGACTTCATTCATGGTCAGTATATTTTTCATGTCACTATTCAGCTACAAACCAGTGTCACATCCTTTGGACATTGAAAACAAGGGGTCCCCACATGTTCGTCTCGTCACCCCAAGCAACGGCTAATGTGAAATAGATCCTTCAAGAAATTGAATCATATTGTGAGGCATTCTCATAGGGAAAGACATTTCCTGGTCAAAGGTCGAAACATCCACCTCTCAATATTCTAAATGCATCTTATCATAAGGTACCATTCATAATAACAAGGAACAATGGCGTCTTGAGTTTTGGGGCATAAAAACATAACAGTGAGTTTTTATGAGAAGTCTCTGCCAGAAAGAATGAACGGAGCCACCAGAGTCCAAACTGCATGACGTACAAGCATTTTGCATGAAAGGGAAGAAATGTACACTCGCTTACAAAATCACTCGTTGACTATCTCAAACACGGTGAAAACACTTGATGAGTAGAGTTCCATGTGGACATACACTCAAAGCATTTTCATGCACGTGTTTGTGTGCAACATGAGGTGGAACGTGCATCGCAAGAAATTGCCCATGCAAGGGAAGGAGACATCCTAGTGAAGGCAACTTTGTGCCCATTGCTGGACCATGGTCTCTGGCCTGATGTGCATACGCACATCAGTCCAGAGACCATGGTCCGCCAATGGGCACAAAGTTGCCTTAACAAAAACAAAGGGGTTTGACCAGGGGTATGACCCTTTGTTTTGCATGCTCCATGCAGACTCTGCCGCACATTAGACTCAAAAAACATGGGATTGCACGTAAAATCATGGACACATGTACGCACTTCCATTGGCAAGCATGCATGCAACAGTGCGCACCAGCTACACAAGCACACACAAGCACCAACACACCATATGCAAGCACACACACATACCATGCACAAGCACACACACGTACCATGCACAAGCACACACACGTACCGTACAAAAGGGCAGACACCCATAGGAGCACCATCTTGACCCACACGCTGAACCAGCCTGAGTCGATGCTCCACTGCGAAGGCGACTGAGTGAGGTCCCACCCAAGGAACAGCATGGCCAGGTACATCGCACCCAGCGCAAACACCAAGTGGAAAAAGGGTAGGCTGTACGCTTCGCCGCCGTCGTCTGCGTCGGCAGCGTCGCCCGCCACGGACTTGGCACTGAGCGACATGCAGCGCGAGTCGATGCCCGTGGAGTAGACTGATATGGCGATGGAGAAGAGCGCGATCAGCAGCCCCTGCAGTGACCGTTGTCCAGCAACGCAAACGGCAGACGCAGCCTTTCACTCAGGGAGGGAGACGAGGAGGCTGTAGGGAGGCCAGCCCCTCTCAAAATCTTTCTGCACCTCCCTGCCTTCGCATATGCCACAGGAAACCGATCCCACCTTGCACCCTTTCCCTACCTCTACGACTCATCTTACATCTTGCGTCTTGCATCACTGCTCACCACTGCTGCCCTCACCACTCCTGCTCTCACCCTCCTGCCCTCACCCTCCCACCCACATCCCAGCAAGAGCCACCAGGTGACCTTGATGCACATGGAAGCGCAACGTCATGCCACCCACGCCACGCCATCTGCACAGTCAACACTGTCACTCAAACGCACCACGATGTCCAACCAATTTCCGTATCCGCCCTGTCTAGGTCGTGTGTT
>SZWC01002659.1:135804-147649 GCA_023375785.1 Penium margaritaceum
CGACGACGACGACGACGACGACGACGACGACGACGACGACGACGACGACGACGACGACGACGACGACGACGACGACGACGGCGGCGGCGGCGCCGGCGCCGGCGCTGGCGGAGGCGGCGCCGCTGCTGCTGGCGGCGGCAGCAGCAGCGACGATGGGGAGGACGCCAATAACGAAGGCGACAAGGGGGGGACGAGGAGGAGGAGGAGGAGGAGGAGGAGGAGGAGGAGGAGGACGACGAGGACAAGGAGGAGGACGAGGAGGAGGAGGAGGAGGAGGAGGAGGAGGAGGAGGAGGACAGAAGAGCAGCAAGCATGTCATCGTTGTAACGGTGATGTTGTCAGCAGCAAAGATGGCGGCGACAAAAGACAAAGCAGCAATGATGGCAGCAGCGGCGGCAGCCACCAGAAAAGCGATAAGCGGAGAGACAAGCTGTGACAAAGACAGAGAAAACAAAAAACAGGACAAGCTATGACTGTGCATTGGTGCACAAAGACAGCGGACAGTACAACAACGACAATGACAGGGGCGCCAGAAGAGGCAGTCGGGTTCATCATCATACTTGTGTTGGGGATAATCCCTTCACTCTGTCGTTCTCTTGGCCAACCGCGACGGAGACGCCAGGCTTCAGGCCTCCAACCGCCTTCCACGCCAACTGGCAGGGTCAAAGAGGAAAACTCCACAAACGGCCTACTGACCCTCTACCTGTGCCAATTGCTGCCTCTATTTCACACGATCGCCAAGAATTGGCCGATCAGTGATGAGAATTTGCCGCAAGCTCACCTCTTCCACGTCGCCAACGAAGCTTGCCACGTGCAGCGCCGTCCACCCACGATCATCTCGATCGGCTGCACTGCCGCTGCCGCTGCCGCTGCCGCTGCGACCAAAGCCAGACCTGGTCGAGGACGACAGGCGTGAGCTGGAGGAGGAGGAGGTGAGGCGCGCCCTCGATCGAGCACTTCGCAAGCCAACACTGCCGACACTGCCGCCGGTCATGCACGATTCAGGAGCAACTGTAGCGACTGCTGCCATGCCTCGTTGGGGATTTGTCTCAAGGCCCTTCTGAATTCCGCGCGCCAAGAACAGCCTGCTGGCCGGATGGGAGCCGAAGCGCGGTAGACGCAGGCTTGCTTGCAACAACCGAAGAGCGCAAGCTGTGAGTCAAAAAGATCAGCGGATAATCAACCCTCCTGCTCTTCTTTCAGGGCCGAGACATTGCGCGGGGCTCCACTTGCAAGGCAGCCGCGGACGTGAGGGAACGGCTGCCGGCCATGGGAGACGCCACACTGTCGCGCACGTCACGACAGACGAGCGCGTTGCGCAAGCAGCGGCAGGGCAGCGGCACACGGCCACAGAGGACGCACGGTGGTTCCCTTGTTAACAGAGAAGAATCAGGAAATCTGCCCAAATGCGATCACCTCAGCAAACGACGGCGATGGGCTACGCACAACTTGCGCTACCTTCCCCAATGGTGCAGCTTTCCTGAACATGGACGGCGCGGATCGGCTACGAGCCCTCGGCAACCCATGAGGACGGCGCAAAGACCGCATCGGATAGCCCAGTTGCCGGTGGTAACCGGCCAGACGTCCGACGCCGCTCGGTCAAAGACAGGATGCATCACGATAATGGCTGGGTACGAGCCTGGACCAAGGAAAAACGTTTGATTAAGTGATAAGCTTGTTTTCCACTTTTCCACATACTGGGCCCCGCATGTGTATTTTAGTTCAGCCAATCTCCTGGTGCCCCGCGCTGAAAGTGGATGGTTTACAGATATGAGGCGTACATCAGTAAAAATTTGAAGGAATTGGGTTAAATTCATGATTTCAATTAAATTTGGTACGTGTACTTCAATGCCAAGTGTCGAATATGTCTAGCACATCTTTACAAAGACGAGAATCACGGTGGGGCATGTTTTGAGTCTTTAACACTCATTCCAAGCCACACGTGAAATTTTGCGCCATGATTGGTCGCTTCACGAAACTCTACCAAGAAGTTCCTATGTTCAACGAAGGGTAGATGGTGTTGAAGTTGCGAGGCATAACATGATTTAGAATTTGGGAGAATTTATCAATTCATGATAAAAAGGTAAATTTACTTCAATGAAAAGTGTCAAAACGACGAGATATGAATGAGGCATAGTCAGGGTCTTTGGGTCGTTGCTCCAGCGACGCGTGCAAAGTCATGTCGTGAGTGGATGGTTTACAACTATGAGGCGTACATCAGTACAATATCAAAGGAATTGGGTTAAATGCATGATTTCAATTAAATTTGGTACGTGTAATTCAATGCCAAGTGTCGAATATGTCTAGCACATCTTTATAGATACGAGAATCACAGTGGGGCATGTTTTGAGTCTTTAGCACTCGTTCCAAGCCACACGTGAAATTTTGCGCCATGACTGGTCGCTTCACGAAACTCTACCAAGAAGTTCCTATGTCCAACGAAGGGTAGATGGTGAACATATTGAAGTTGCGAGGCATAACACGATTTAAAATTTGGGAGACTTTAGCAATTCATGATAAACGGTAATCTTACTTCAATGAAGAGTGTCAAAACGATGAGCGATGAATGAGGCATACTCAGGGTCTTTGGGTCGTTGCTCCAGCGATGCGTGCAAAGTCGCGTCGTGAGTGGATGGTTTACAGATATGAGGCGTATATCAATACAATATCAAAGGAATTGGGTTAAATGCATTATTTCAATTGAATTCGGTACGTGTACTTCAATCCCAAGTGTCGAATATGTCTAGCACATCTTTACAAAGACGACAATCATAGTGGGGCATCTTTTGGGTCCTTAGCACTCATTCCAAGCCACACGTGAAGTTTTGCGCCATGATTGGTCGCTTCACGAAACTCTACCAAGAGGTTCCTATGTCCAACGAAGGGTAGATGGTGAACATGTTGAAGTTGCGAGGCATAGCACGATTTAGAATTTGGGATACTTTAGCAATTCATGATAAACGGTAAATTTACTTCAATGAAAGGTGTCAAAACGATGAGAGATGAATGAGGCATAGTCAGTGTCTTTGGGTCGTTGCTCCAGCGACGCGTGCAAAGTCGCGTCGTGAGTGGTCGGATTCGAGAAGATCCACCGAGGTGTCGGGGTTCTTTGAGAATCAACGGTGAAGATGCGGGATGCATCTGTGTAAATCCATATTCGTCTTGCTGCATCAAGAAGTCGACCGAAAGGTTATGATACTCCTGTTCGTAGGTTCCCAAGAGTGGTCAAAGCTGTCACAAGCTTCGGGAACATCCACTGAGGGCAGGGCAATTGGCCAGTTTGCCCTAGACCGTCGGAGTGAATATTGCGGTTCTTACAACACGATGGGTTGTTTGTGTAATAACACAAATGCCCACGCCTAAAGATTCGGGTCTCATGTACTTCTGGTATGTAACACTCCCCCCCCCCCTTCTAGCCGCGACGTCCCGGCGCACGTGCAAATGTGGCCCGGTGACGGCGGTAGCAGCCGTAGATGAGATGACCGACGTCTCACAGGTAGTCGTATGGTTCCCTGCTGTGATGTGCCGCGGCGTAGCCGTGCCACTTGTCGAGATATTCCATGGTCTTGCCTTATTGATGGCGGAGGATGTCCTCAATGACGTACTCTGTGTCTTCTTCTACTTGAACGGGAGGCGGCGGAGGGACGTCTCTGCCATAAAGGTTATCTCCGGGGTCTCGGTAGTGCTCAAGTCTGCTGACATGGAACACCGGATGCACTTGCATAGTGTCGGGGAGTTTGAGTCATGCAACCACAACAGTTTGCATGCGCTTGATCTCAAACGGGCCCAACCAACGGGTTTGAGCTCCGGACAGTCGGATCTGCGAAGCTTGATGTTCGCCCAGGTGAGGAGACTTTGTCGCCAGTGGTGAAGATGTCGTTGCCGCGATGTCCGTCAGCTGCTCGCTTCATCGTTGCTTGTGTCTCTGCAGGGGTTTGTCATGTTTCCTCCATGATGGTGGTGAAATCTTGGCGTTGAACGTCGACTAGGGGAATGTTGTTGCAACTTTGCAATCCGGCTGGTGCTACGGGAAGTTTGCCATAAACCACTTCAAATGGAGTTTATTCTGTTATCGTGGAAACTACCATATAATATGTGATTTCGGCAGTCGTGAGTTTGTGTGCTCAATCCATCCCGTAAGGTTAGCTAGAAATCCTAGGCACCAAGCTGGGGCAGCAGCGTTGTTGATGCAACGTGCGGGCTTACACGCTCGTTGCTTAGTCTGCTGCCCCCTCAATCTGTCGCTCTAGAGTCTAAGTCTGAGTGCTCTAGGTTTGTTACTCAGAAATGCGCACGCCAGTGTTAGCGCCAGAAAGCAGTTGAAAACTGGAAGTACGTGATTATGAATGAAGAATGAGACACAATGGGAGACCCCTCCAAGAACTAGCCTCTCCTAGCTCTGTAAAGCTTGTTACTCAGTTCACCAGCCAATCAGAAAATAGCTCCAATTTCAGGCTGTCAATTTTTCCCTGTGAGCCCTGCCAGACGGCGGGAAGCCCAAAACCCGGGCGTCATCTATTCTCTTTGAAAACTGGACCATGCCATAATACCGACATTGCAAATGCATTCGTGCGGTTAGAATTCACAAGAAAAATAGTGGTGAGGAGTTATGGCTGCCCAAACCCAGGCAGCGCCTACACTAATCCTTGGTGACAACAGTGCCACGCTAGCATGAGATTTGGATCCTAAGTAGAGCAGGACGCTACAGACGCAACGGTAAAGTCAGATCTACCAGTGGACGCATGCAAAAAACATTCGCAGTGGCAGTGACCGCCGGTGGCCCGACCGCCGAGGAGGCCTACCGATGGAGCTGAGCACGTCGCCGGAGGGAGGAGGCTCCAGCGAACTACGTGCAGTCCTCTACGTGTGTCAACTCAACCGGACGACACTCAAGCAGCGTGGAGTCTCGCCACGAGTCATCTGCATGCTGATGTTCACAAGCCGGGAGGACACAAGGGAGCATGATGAGAGCCGTGAGAAAAAACCATCAAGGTTTACAAAGTGTTTGGAGAAGTTGTTCGAGCGTTTGCTTTGTCTACTCTATTTGACCATCGATTTGAGGATGAAACACCGTTGAAAGTTGAATTCTGTTGTCATAGCAAGTCGTCAGTTTGCGCTAAAAACAACCAGGGAATTCACCGTCTCTGTCGCTTGTGATGGTTTTCGGTATGCCGTGTAGCTATATGATGTTGTTTAGAAACAGCCGTGCTGTTCCCTCGGCGGTGATTGTGGTCGTTGTCGGGATGAATTGGGACATTTTTTTAAAACCTGTCAACGACCACAAGGATTGACCACAAGGATTGTGTCATATCCATGGAGTGTGACCGGTAATCCTGTGACGAAGTCCATGGAGATGTCTACCACAGTTTCCTCGAAACAGGGAACTTGTAGAAGTCCGGGTGGCCTTGTGGGACTCGATTTTCGTCGCAGGCATGTGCCGCGGGTTTTGCACAAGTTGGCCACGTCTGATTGCATCTTGTCCCACCAATAGCTTTTCACCAGCTTATTTAGCGTCTTGTCCATTTTGAAGTGTCCACCTGGTCCGGTGTCATGGCACTCTTTGAGCAGCATTCGACGAAGTTCGTCGGTTGGGGGAAAGACCACTTGGCGAATGAAGCGTTGCTCCAGTAGGGTGCTTCAAACCACAAATATTGCGGAGTGCATCTGCGCGATTTATTTTTCCAGGCCGGGACTCAATATTATAGTCAAACCCATATTCAAGCAACACAATCCATTGGTTTTGACGCCATTTGAGATCCGGCTGTGTCTCCAAATGTTTTAACGTGTGGTGGTCGGTGTGCACGATGCATCCACGACACTCCAGATAGCATCGCCATGCATTGAATGTCTGCACAACGTCAGCATCTCCTCCTTGTGTATTGTGCAGTTGAGTTCCGGTCCTCACAGTTTCCGAGTCATGTAAGCGACTAGTTGTTCGCCGTTGCCATGGTCATACAGAAGGATCGCGCCAATGGCTCGGTCAGATGCATCCATGGCCATGACGTAGTCGACCTTTGGATTGGCTAATCGTACAGCTGGCGCCAAGGTCAGAGTCTTTTGCGAAGCGACGAACGCTTCTTGTTTGATTTCTCTTCCATCATCCATTGTTTCCCCTTCAGGTGAGGTCAGAAAGTGGCGCACAAACTCAGGCGTAGTCCCGTACAAATTGCCGGTAGTAATTGCAAAATCCAAACAAAAAACACCAGAATTTCTCAAACGCTGGTTAGCGCTGGCCAATCACCGACTGCTGCCACTTTTTTCGGATCCATGGTGATCCATCCGCCGTTGATAGCGTGACCCAAAAATTGGTCGAATGACGATCGAAGTCGCATTTCGAGAGTATTCTGGAAAAAAAATCTCCCTTTGTAAGACCTTGAAGACTTTTCAGAGATGTCCATCATGCTCCTCCAAGAGGCTGTTGTACACTACAATGTTGTCGAGATACACCATGACAAAATCGCCAAGGTATGGACGGAAAATGCTGTTCATCGCCGCCATAAACATCCCTAGTACATTTGTGAGCCTAGACGACATGACCGTGAAGTACTTTAAGTGGGTTTAGAACGCCGTCTTCTCGATGCCGGCATCTGCCACACGTAGCTCTCGATATGCATTGTGTACGTCGATTTTTCTTAGAATTTGAGCCCCTCCAACTTGGCCAAAACGTTCGTCGGCTCGGGAAAGAGGATAGCGGTTCTTGATGGTAGTGTTGTTCAATGCTAGATAAACCACGCACATCTGCATCTCACCTGTTTTCTTTTTCACAAATATTACTAGTGCGCTAAATGGTGACGTGGATGGACGGATGAACCCGTGACTGAGCATCACGTTGAGCTGCTTTTTCATCTTGGTGAGCTCATGATCGCTCATCCGATAGGCCCCTCAAATGGTAGGTCTGCTACCTGGCTTCAGTTAGATGCGATGATCGATGTCTCGTTGAGGAGGTAAGGTTCTCATGAGTTTTTCGGGGAAAGCGTTTGCAAACTCCACGATGGGGAGTGCGAACTCTTCGAGTACCATCGCAAACTTTGCTAATGCCGAGAAGGCTAACAAGGTTGATGATGAATCAGCTGTTGCAGCTTTCGCTTCTCCCATTGGCTCAAGATGTATGAGTCACGCATAAGATCCTTGTCGTATGCAGTGCCTGGCCACGTTGAGCGGTATCTGCTGCACAAGTTGCCGCTTTTCGACTTTCGCAGCTTCCTCTGCTGCTTCCACCTCTGCTGCTTCTGCTATCGGCTTCCGTCCTGCACACGAAAGTTGTCGTTTGGTGCCGTTGATCTCCACGTAGACGTCACCACTATTCCAGTCAACTTGTGGATTGTGCTAGCATAAGAAATCTTGTCCAAGGATGATTTTTTGATCGCTCATTGGCCAAGAACTTCAGACCGTTAATCCCGTAGATCCCCCACTTGTAGTCGTAGTGGTTCTCCATATCTGTAATCTCCCATCGACGGTTTTTTCTTCAAACACCCCTAGTTCGGTCTGCAACCCCAGTTTTTTAAACATGTCATTCCTCACGAAGCTGTGTGAAGCTCCTCCATCCAATAATGCCGGTATAGTTCTTTGACTTTGGCATCCCCGAGGCTGTAGTATTAGTAGCATCGCCAGTTGGTCGTCCTCGTACCCCTCGTCAAACTTTGCGATCTCAAAAACCCTCTGCGACGATGAGGGCCCTTGAGATGGGTGATCGCTCGGCTCAGATTGCTCCTTCCAAGCAAGAGTTGTGTCTTTAGCTCATGCCCTTTTTGTTTCCAACTAGTTTTCTTGCAACTTCCCCCCTTTTTGGCTTGTTGCTTGCCCCGACAGTTGCAAGTGATGTGCCCGACTTTTCTGCAGTTGTAGCAGGTTTGCGTGTCTCTCAGGTCGACAATGTCCACTTCCATTGGAGTCGATAAGTACATGGACTGGCTCTTTCCGGTCCCACAACAATTGTGGTTAGGAGGTCGCCATTTATACCATTTCTAATTCTGAGCGTTGTAGTCGGCGTTGTTGACCCTTTCTGCTATTGCAATCATTCGTAGCAAGTTGTTATGGATGCCGAAAATAGCGATTTCTTGCTAGATATCTCGCTTGAGGCCGTTGTCACGAAAATTGTAAAATTGTAATGAAAGCAGAGTTCATCACGGGCATTGTCTACTGTGGTGATAATCTTGCAGAATCTCCGCGTGTACTATGCCAAGTTGGACTGCTGACGTAGACGTTGGAGCTTGTACCATGTGTTGGACTTCTCATTCAGTTGTCCAAAACGTGCGAGCATCGTGCGCGAGAATTCGCTCCAGTCGCTTGGTGGCGTTAGCGCGTCTTGCCACTGTGGGTTGATATGCTCCAAGGGTAGAATGCCTACGGTCGGCGATATGAGGCGGGCGCAGTTCCCCATTGATGGGGCTCCACCGGTCTCTTGCTGTAGTTGGATGGTCTTTAGATCAGACCACCAACTTAACGCCGTGCCAGGCAAAAGCGCGGCAGCAAGGTCAATTTTCTTTGATCGTGTTTGATCCCAATAGGGATGAAGTACATATTCAAACCTGTCAGCCACATCTGAATCATTGGTCCCTTTGAGTTTGTGGGATCAAACAGTTCTTGTGGAGCCGGACGAGTTTTGTGTTTGCTTGAGAGTTGAGAATTTCTCTTGACGAGCACCGCTTCACGCGTGCTTGCGTCTCAAAGAGCCTCCATCACGATGTTGAGTTGTTGGAGCAAGTGGTTGTTGATTCCCTCAAGCACGGAGATCATGTTCACCAGTTCCTCGTTGATCCGCGCCTATTGTCCAGTGTCATCTGTTGTCGAGGTTGTTTGTAGGGGCAACTGGTTTTTCATCGTTTGGTCCACGGCCAGATTGGTCATCGAAGCCATAGGGGTTGATCTAGCTACCGCGTAGCCTGCTGTACCAGCATCTGTTGTCGCTTCAAGGTTCACCTACATCGGCACTTTCTGCTCCTCAATCGCTGAAGTTGTCGCGGAAGACCCGCTGCTGATTGTCGGTTGCGCTCGCTCGCCTTATGTCCTATTTGTGAAGTCTGAGAAGGCTTGATATGCGAGAGGCACTGATGGCTTGTGCGAGGTAGTCCTCCGGATGGACAAAGTAGCCGGATGCCTCTTCAACACCGCTGTGCTAAGTTACCAAGTGTCATGCCGAACGGATCGTAGATGGTGAACAGGTAGAATCTGTGAGGCAAAATACGATATAGAACTCGGGACACTTGAGTAATTTACAAATAGTAGTAAGTGTACTTAGGGTGACAAGTTTGAAAACAATCGAGCGTATATATACAAGTGACAATTTACAAGTGAGGCATAGTTGGGGTTGTTGGGCCGTTGGTCGAGCAACACATGTGGAGTCGTATCGTGAGTGGTCGAATTCGAGAAGGTCCGCCGAGAGTTTGGGGGTCTTTAAGAAGCAACGGTGAAGATATGAGATGCATCTTTATAAATCCGGATTTGTCTCGTTGCATCAAGAAGTCGATCGAAAGGTCGTGATACTTCTATTTGTAGGTTTGCAAGATTGGTCAAAGCTGTCGGAAGGTTTGCGAACATCCATTGAGGGCGGGGCAGTTGGCCAGCATGCCCTCGACCGTTGGAGTGAATGTCGCAGTTCTCGCGATGCGATGGGCTGTTTGTGTAATAAAATAAATGTCACTGGGAAAGATTTGTGACTCGTGTATGTATTGCACGTAACAGAATCTAGAGGGCCGAGAACATCGAGACATAGTTGTATATGGGTTTGTTTGTGTTACACTGAGCGGAACGTGGGTGGTTCACGGGAATGAGATGCGGGACAGTAGAAGATTCGGGGATTCAGAAGAAATGGATAGCTTTTATTCAGCAATAAGTGTACTTCCATAAAAGTGTCAAGTGACTCTAGCACATATATACAATGACAAGAATCGCAATGAGAACTATGTTGTGTCCTCGGTGCTCAAGCAAAGCAATACATGCAATGTCCCAGCGTGAGTGCCTGCTTTGAGAAGCTTTCCTCAATACTTTGGGCTTCGAGGATATCAAGGTGCAAATTTATAAACATCCAGCAAAGTCAAGAAGTCAACCGAACAAGATCGAAACATCGATATGGTTCGCTCCACTTCTGTCAACCCCTCTGGAAAGTGGTCGAAGTTGTCAAGTATTCACGAACAATACAGCAAAGGTCAGGGAAGGTCGCCAAAATGCCATCAGCTGATTGTCGTAAAAATCCTGAATTCTTTGCGTGGTGGACCATGAATGCAATGACAAGAATGCCCACTCGTGGTGTTTGGTATTTTGTGCGTTCAGAATAAAACAGTTCCTCCCCTTGTAGCCGTGACGTCCCGTCGCATTTGCAGGCGTATGCCGCTGAAAAGGACAATAGCTATCGATTAGGTGGTCGACGTCTCCAAAGTTTTTGAATGCCTCCCAACTGTTGTGCACAGCATTGTAGCCATGCCAGGTGACCAGGAATTCTGTCGTTTCTCCACGCTATCAATGTTCAAAGAAACCTTCAATAACATACTTCGTATCCCGTCCAGTTGTACAGGAGGTGCGGGTGCAATGTCTATACCGGGGAAATCTATACTAAGGTCCCAGTAGTGTTTGAGTTTGCTGATGTAGAAGACAGGGTGTATCACCTTGCTATCAGCGGGACAAAGGCGAGCGATGACAGGGGTTTGCATTCGCTTGATCTTGAACGGTCCCAACGACTGAGTTTGAGTTTTGCAAAATCTTATCCTCAAGGTTTGATGTTCACCGAGCAGAGGAGTACGTGATCACCACCACTGAACATGTTAAAATTTAACATAACAGGAACTTTAGGAATCTTCAGGTGCATTCTTCATATTGATCTGCAATTCGATGCTTTGCTAAATTGTTGGTGATGATCTCTCAGACACGTGTCACCACTCATACACACACAGGCACTCTTGCCTCAATTATTTCATTGATTGTGCAATTCAAGAGTATAGGCTGAAGGCACAGTTACACGACTCGTCTCACAAGCTTTCCAACGGTACCAAGCTTGTACAAAATGACTATACATAGACGAAGTGATAACAAATACACAACTACGGCTACTTATCTGTCTGTACTAGCTAACAGCAGAAAAAGTGCAAGTGTTTACCTAGTCCGGTATCCTGTGTCTTTGAGTTCTCAGTCACAGCATCACCCGGACGTCGCTCGATGACCTCCGGTCATCGGCAGACCAATGTTCGCGGATGCCCAACGTCCTCGGTGCGATCCACGGACGTGATTGCACGGATCTGTGGTAGCTTCCCATAGCCATTGATCTTTCTCGAGCGTTTGTCTCGAGAGGACCGGATGGTCACACTTCTCGATTCGTCAACGGCTCCGATCATTCCACTTCCCTCGCAATGATTAATGATCACAGGATCCACCTTTAGAAAGGGCAATATCTTCCTCGTGCTCCAGTCCCCTGCCACGTCAGCAGACTCAAAGTCGAGAGGAGCTCAAGCTCACACTCTCGCTTAGTCTGCCAGGCCACACACCCTGTTTGTCCAAATCATGCCAGAATATACAACTTCCAGTACCATAGTCCACTCAGCTCTCCGGAGCTCCAATAGGATGAGTAGAGTGGGTAGGGCTGCGTATGGATGGATCAGTGGGACACCTAAAGAGGCCTGCCCACAGCCATACCATACCCTGCCACGTAGGTTAGACAGGAGGTTTGAGAGAGAGAGAAGAAGAATCTCTCTGTCAACCCTCTTGTTTCCTTTTTTGTTGTTGCTGTGCCGAGCCCAGTAGATTGTTGGATCGAGACGATCTGACGGTTGTCCTTTTTCCAACATTCCCCCCCTTGTCGATCCATCACCGATGAGGTTGGATCCGACAAGTGGAAAAAGGAAGAGCCCCCCCCCCC
>SZWC01002659.1:147854-192388 GCA_023375785.1 Penium margaritaceum
CCCCCCCCCCTGAACAGGCCAGCGGGTGACGACATTGGCGTTTTGCGAGGACCGAGGTGCAGGAGGAGAAGCAGAAGAGCGCACAGATGCAAGGAGAAAGATGGAGAGGGAGAGGGAGTGCGCAGAGGGGGCAGAGGGGTTGTAGTCCCCGCTTCCGTCACATTGCCTCATATGGGGGGGGCAAAAGAGGGGAACAACCAGCAGCGGCAGGCAGGAGAGGGCATGAGAAGAGGACATAGAGAGGAAGTGAGCATGAGCAAGAGAGTCGAGGGGAGCTGTCGCACGCGACCCGCGTCTGTGCCAACGCCTCATGTGGGGGGCACAGAAACGGGAAGCCACGACGGCTCCACCAATGACCATCTCCGTCCGTCCCAACGCCTCATATAGGGGGGACGGAAAGAGAGGGCCTGGAGTGAGTGGCAGCAGAGGAAGAGCCGAGAAGAAGGAGGGCCGAAAGAGATCAGGAAGAAGAGAGGTGGCCTATGCGAGTGCAGAGAAGAGCGTGGCGGTCGGCAGAGAGAGCTTTGGTGAAGATGTCAGCAATTTGATCAGCAGTGGGGAGGTAGTGCATGACGACCTTGCCTTCCGCGACTGCGCCGCAAACGTAGTGATACTACCAACGGACGTGCTTGGTTCGACCAGGGAGAACTGGATCTTCGGAGGGAGCAATGGCTCCTTTGTTGTCACAGTGAATGGGCGTGGGTTCAAGTTGGTCAAACCCCAGCTTGCTCAGAAGCATGCGAAGCCAGACTGCCTCTCTTGTGCATTCACTCTCAGCAATGTATTCAGCTTCGGTAGAGGAGAGAGCGACCACGGACTGCTTCTTGCTGCGCCAGCTGACTGGTCCACCATTCAGAAGGAAAACATACCCAGAGACGGAGCAACTCGTGGTGTAATCACCAGAGAGATCGGCATCACAGAAGCCCTGGAGAACATTGTTCCCAGAGGAGTAGCGAATGGCGAGAGAGGCGGATCCACGGAGGTAGCAAATGCTGCATTTGGCGGCCACAATGTGAGCAGCGGTAGGGCGTTGGCATCCTTGACTGAGAAGGCTAACGGAAAAGGAGAGGTCAGGACGGGTAGCCACAAAGGAGTATATCAATGAGCCCACCATTCGTGGAAAAGCTTGGGCATCCTCCGAGGAAGCCAAAGGTGTGGTTGTCGTGACCGGTTTGGTTAGACCGTGATCCTTGGAAAGTGGTATAGATTGTGGAGTGGATGTACCAAGGCCAAACTTGTGGGCCACGCGTTGGGCATAGGTGGCTTGAGTGAGCGTCACTTGGCCGTGCGTTATGTCATGAGTGACTTGGGTGCCGAGGTAGTACTTGAGTGGCCCCATGTCAGTCATTTCAAAACGGCAAGATAGCTGTTGTTTGAGGGTATCCAGAACAGAGAGAGATGGCCCAAACAGAATAAGGTCGTCCACATAGAGAATAACGCCGAGAAGATTAGATCCTCCATGAAAGTACACTGAGTGATCTGAATGAAGACGTTGGAGGCCTTGGACCAGGAAGAATTCATGAATCTTCAAGTTCCATTGTCGTGGAGCTTGTTGCAGGCCATACAAAGACTCCTTAAGCTTGCAGACATGATCGTGTTTGTCTGGAGAGATGAATCCCTCAGGTTGAGTCATGTAGATTGTTTTGCTGAGGTTGCCGTTGAGGAAGACACTTTTGACGTCCATTTGATGGAGGTGCCACTTGTTGTTTGCGGCCAGAGATAGGATCACTCTGATGGATGAGTATTTGGCCACAGGTGCAAACGTGCCTTGATAGTTTACCCCAAGCACTTGACTGAATCCACGCACAACAAGGCGGGCTTTGTAGCGATCAGGTGTGCTTGCAGTGGTCAGCTTGGTTTTGAACACCCACTTACACGTGACGACGGGAGTGTTTGGTGGTCAAGGAACAAGATCCCATGTGTGTTGCTTTTCAACTTGAGAGAGTTCCTCTTGAGCTGCTTGGCGCCATTGGTCGGCATCCGGGCGGCGCATAGCATCTTTGAAGCTGGTGGGATCCACCACTTGCGTGAGTAGTGCAGTGTCATCAATGTCGTCGGCGGCTAGGATCTCAGTGGTTGACAGAAAACCAAACTGAATAAAGGATGGAGGTCTTGTGAGTCGAGCAGACCGGCGTAGTCCTGATTTTCAAACAGCTGACGTGGTCCTGGGGAAGAGTGTCTGTGGAGCAGCGGGAGCATCATGATGTTCTTTAGGAACCACAGGGGAAAGTACACCAGCGTGGTCATCATGTGTGGGGTCGACGGAGAATTTTTGAAGAGGTGGTGGAGTTGTCTCGATGTAGACAGTGGGCATCACTGCTGGTGGTATTGCATCACGTGCTCAATTGAAAAAGCTTTCGTCGAAGATGGGTTGTCTGCTCCAAATCACACGTTTGGAATCTGGGTCCCATAGTCGATAGATGTTGCGTGTCTCATACCCAAGAAGGATGCAGACTTTTGATCGTGGACCAAGTTTGGAGTGTTCTTCTGGCCGGACCCAGGCGTGTGCTATACATCCGAAGATACGGATGTGTCCTAGATAGGGCTTGCTCCCAGTCCATGCTTCGTAGGGTGTTGATGCACCTGCAGGCAACTTTGCGGTAGGAAGATGATTTGTGATATACGATGCAGTGTGAAGAGCCTCAGCCCTGAAAACAGATGAAAGCCCAGCAGTGTGGAGCATGGTCCGAACTCGTTCAAGAAGAGTCTGATTCATCCGCTCTGCCTTGCCATTCTGTTGTGGGGTACATGGCACCGTGGTTTGATGTTGAATGCTTCTCTCACCGTAGAAGACTTTGAGGTTGCAATTGACAAACTCGGTGTCGTTGTCAGTGCGGATTTTGTTGACTGTCAGGCTGGTCTCGTTCTCAACTTGTCAAACCCAAGTTTTAATTGCTTCAATAGCGGCAGATTTGAAGCGGAGGATCCGGGTCCAGACCATATGTGTGTAGTCATCGACAATGATGAGGAAATAATGTTTGTTGGAGAGAGAGCCTTCCTTGATATAGCAGAGGTCCATGTGCACGAGTTCCAGACACTCGTGGGTTCCATGTGACGGAAGTGCTTGAAAGGAGGCTTGATGTTGTTTGCTCGTGAGACAGCCTCCACACATGGGTGCTTCGCTGTCTTGCAGCAGACTGGCAGGAAGATCATGAGCAACTGAATATGCAGTCATTTTGGTTAGAGTTGAATAGCTGACGTGTGCAAGACACTTGTGCCAGAGATCTGCCATGGTTGACGAAGAAGTTGTCTTTGCGGATGTGGGTAAAGAGGCCACAAAGGCCATCTCTTGCGTCTCTGGGTGTCTTGAAGGTTCGCTTGTGTCAAGGATGGTCAAGTTTCCCATTCGAGTGGCCACTGCTGCTAGTTGAGATGCCTGGTTGTACACCTTACAGTTCTTGTCAGTGTCAAACACCACTTTGAAACCTTTGTTGTTGAGCTTGGTGACGGAGAGAAGATTTGCAGCGAGATCTGGGATATAAAGTACGTCTTCAAAAGTCCTGATTGCTGGTTTTCCATTGCACTTAATGCCAACCTTGACCGTCCCTTGCCCGTAGGCAGGGATAGTTTTCCCATCACCAAGGCGGACTTCTCGTGGTGTCAGGAAGCGTTTGAAGTTGATGAACCAGTCCTTTTTGCATGTCATGTGTTTCTTGTAACCAGAATCCATAATCCATGCCAGGATGCCAGCGGCCAAGAGAAGCGCGCTGCCGATGGAACCCATGGCCAGTTCTTCAGTGAAAAATTCTTCTTCTGCCAGAGTGTGATGTGGTGCATCTTCTGGTGCTGAGCCATAGGTTGAATGCTCTGGCTGTGTAGATGACATGTCTTTGTCCGGCAGGATTGGTCCTTAAGACATGAGATTTAATTGAAAGTTGTCTTCTTCATCAGATAACTCCTGTGTTTTTGAAGACCCTGTAAGAACGGTGGCCACGGTGGACATGTAAGTCGTGAGCATTGCTTGATGCGACCGTCGAGAACCATAATGACGAGTAAAATTTGGATGTCATTTAGGGAAGTCCACGGCAATGTGCCCCTTTTGCTTGCATGTCCAACACACTTGGGCACTTGGTGGAACAAAAACCCGTGGTGAGTGAGGAGTTGATTGATCCTTGCTGTTGAAGTGCGTAAGGGAGCCCTGACTGCCGTTACCATAGGATCCAAAACTCTTTGTCATCTATCCCTGATATTTGGTTACAAGGCCAGTTTCGACAGCCTTCTCCAAAGTCAGAGAATATGATTGACTTCCAGGTGGTACTGCTGCTGCTGGTGCAGCACAAGCGGCAGCACCAGGTGCCCCACCGGCTGCTCTTCCTTGTGCATCAATGGCTTGCTGCAGAGTTGTTCGAAGTTCAGCCAGTTGAGCATCAAAGGTCTTCCCCTGTTTCTGAAAAGTCTGAAGTCGGTTGATGGTGTCTTTGAATCTGGCAGGTAGTCCACGAAAGAGAGTTAGTACTAGGACTCTTTCAGAGATCACTTCTCCCATTGATGAAATGCGACTGGCCAGATGTTTAAGATGGGACACGTGATCCTCCAGACGTGTTCCTTCTTCCATATGTCGAGTGTGAAACTCTGTTAAGAGACTTCCCAGTTCAACGTCGCTTGTTCTTTCATAACGATTTTTCAGAGCCTTCCAAGCCTTCCTTGGACAGTTGGTTGGGTTGTTTTCTCTGATAATTAACTTGAATCGTTCTGTTAGATTCAGCACCAGAATTGAAAAGGCCTGATCACAGTGCCCTTGATTTGTTCTTCAGGTGACGCTCTTGCAGGTAATGTATCAGTGGGAGGGTCGCAGACGACTCCCCATAGGCCCTTGTTTAGAAAGATCATCTCAATGTTGAATGCGAATATATGATAATCATTGCCGTCAAACGGGGCCACTTTGAAGTGATCTCCATTGTTGATGGTTGCCGCCATGGTTGCGTAGATCTGGAGATACTACTTGCTCTGATACCAAATGTTAAAATTGTACATAACAGAAACTTTAGGAATCTTCAGATGCAGTCTTCAGATCGATCTGCAATTTGATGCTTTGCTGAATTGTTGGTGATGATCTCTCAGACATTTGTAATCACTCATGCACACACAGGCACTCTTGCCTCAGTAATGTCATTGACTGTGCGATTCAAGAGTATGGGCTGAAGGCACAGTTACACGACTCGTCTCACAAGCTTTCCAACGGTACCAAGCTTGTACAGAATGATCTGACACAGACAAAGTAATCACAAATACAAAACTACGGCTACTTATCTGTCTGTACTAGCTAATAGCAGAAGACGTACAAGTGTTTACGTAGTCCGGTATCCTGTGTCTTTGAGTTCTCAGTCACAGCATCACCCGGACGCCGCTCGATGACCTCCGGTCATCGGCAGACCGAGGTTGGCGGATGCTCAGCGCCCTCGGTGCGATCCACAGACAAGATCGCCCGGATCTACGGTAGCTTCCCATAGCCGTTGATCTTTCTCGGGCGTTTGTCTCAAGAGGACCGGATGGTCACACTTCTTGATTCGGCAACGGCTCCGATCATTCCACTTCCCTCGCAATGATTCCTGATCACAGGATCCACCTTTAGAAAGGACAATATCTTCCTCATGCTCCAGTCCCCTGCCACATCAGCAGACTCAAAGTCGAGAGGAGCTCACGCTCACACTCTCGCTTAGTCTGCCAGGCCACACCCTGTTTGTCCAAATCATGCTAGAATATACAGCTTCCCGTACCATAGTCCACTCAGCTCTCCGGAGCTCCATTAGGATGAGTAGAGTGGGTAGGGCTGCGGATGGATGGATCAGTGGGACGCCTAAAGAGGCCTGCCCACAGCCATACCATACCCCGCCATGTAGGATAGACAGGGTGGTCGAGAGAGAGAGGACGGATCTCTCTCTCGGCCCTCTTGTTTCCTTTGTTGTTGTTGTTGTACCGAGCCCAATAAACTGTTGGATCAAGGCAATCTGACGGCTGTCCTGTTTCCAATAGAACACCTCACTACTGTGATGTCGGCCAGCCGCTCGCTTCATAGGTACTTGTGTCTTCGCAAGAATCTGCCATGTTTCCTCCCAAACATAGGAGAAATCCCTCCGGTGCATGTCGATCCCTGGGATGTTACTCTGACTTAGTATTCCTACCGGTTATGTAGGAATTTTACTCTATACCACTTCAAAAGGAAATCATCCCCTTGCGGTGGGATTGGCAAAGTTGTATGCAGGTTTGGATTTCAGTGGTGTGGCAGTCCAATTGGGATCGTGCGGCTTGCATGAAGTGGGGAGAATCTGTTCAAGCATCTGATTGGTCCGCTCCGTTTGCACCTCGGTTTAAGGGTGGAACACGGTTGATATTTGGATCAGACTGTCATACCACGTCATGGATTTACCCCAAAAATGGCTGGTGACACAAAGTATCTGTCGTCGATGATGGTACATGGCATGCTGTACAACCGTACAGTTGAAGTTGAGAACGGTCGGGCCATTCCTTTGGTAGTGACAGTGCTTATCGTCGGAATGAAATGTGACATCTTTTATAAATTTTCCACCACCACGAGGATGGCGTCTTATCCTTTGGGAGTGGTGGGCCATTCCATTATTAATTCCATGCAAATGTCGACCCACGGCTCCGTCGGAGCGAAGAGTGAAGTAGTCCACCTGGCCTCGTGTGATGAGATTTCTGCCAATGACAGATGTCGCACGATTTGCCAAATGTTGACACATCAGCCTGCATCTTGTCCAACCAATAGTACTTTGCCAGCTTCTTGAGCATCTTGCTCTTACCTAAGTGTCCATCTGGACCGGTGTCATAGCACTCCTCCGATTGCGTTCGTCATAGTTCTTCGTTTACCGGTATGACAAACTGGCAAGTGAATCACCATTGCCAGTGGGGGTCGTCAAACCTGAACATAATCTTGTTGTACCCACCAACCTCCTCGTATCCTTTTACAGATAGCCTCACGAGGTACGGGTCACATTCGACGTGTAGCATGATGATTTCGGCCATTAGATCTATTCGTTGACTTTGCGACTATATCCAATGGTCGAGCATTTGCTAGATTAGTTTTTCCAGGCCATTACTCGATGTCCTAGTCAAATTTAAACTCAAGAAACTCCATCCATTGAGTTTCTTGATGCCTTGGATTTGGCTGAGCCTTGAGTGTATGGTTTTAGTACAAACGATGCACCCTTGGCATTCCATGTAGCACCGTTGTTTTTTGAACATGTGCACAGATGGAAGCATCTCCACTTCATGCACTGCATAGTTTAAAGCTGGATGTGTGTAAATTTTGCGACATGTACGGGGCCCGTTGTCCTTCACCATCGTTGCCTTGGAGGCGAATGGCTTTAATAGCTTGATTGAACACGTGAGTGGCTATACTCTAGTCCACTATTGGATTTTCCAAGTAAGGCTGGAATCAAGGTCAGAGAATTTCCCAAAGAGTTGAACACCTCCTGTTTGCTATCCCCCAAAGTGCCACTCAGTTGGTTTACAAGTAAGATCGGAGAATTGCGGTCACACGTGGGCGTGGTCCTGAACGAATTGACGATAGTAGCCGTGGAAGCCTAAAATAAATTAGATGTCCCATACATTGATATGCGTCGGTCAATTAGTGACTGCCTCTACCTCTTTTGGGTCCATGGTGATCCGTCCGCCGCCTACGACGTGGCCCAAAAACTTTGAGAGTTTTGTGTAAAATATAATCCTTTGTAAGACTTCAAGAACTAGTTTGAGATTTCTGTTGTGATCCTTTTATTTGCAGCTATACATCAGGATGTTGCCGAGGAACACGAGGACAAAGTCAACGAGGTACGGGCAAAACATGTTGTTCATCCCTGCCATAAATGTTGTAGGGACGTTTGTGAGTCCGAACAGCATCATCTTGAACTGGAATCATCCGTATCGGGTGCTAGAATTTTGTCGTCTTGATGTCCTTGAAAAAAACGTGGATCTGGTGATAGAAGCTGTATAGGTCAATTTGCTAAGAATTTGAGCCCCACAGAGTTGGTCAAAAAGCTTGTTTACTCGTGGAAGGGGGTAAAGGTTCTTGATGGTGATGTCGTTCAGTGCTAGGTAGTCCACGTACATCCGCAACTTCCCAGTTTTCCTTTTTACAAAATGTAAGAAATAAAACAAGGACCAAGTGTCGTACATGGTGACGTGGAGGGTCTCGTAAACCCCTAGCCGAGCATCTCATCCATCTGTTTCTTGAGTTCAGTCAGCTCTTGATGGCTCAGTCTATAGGACCCTTTCACTGTTGGTCTGCTATCCGGCTTCAGGTCCATCTGGCAGTCAATGTTTTGTTGTGAAGATTACTCTGGGGATAGTTTGTCGGGGAAAACTCTTTCAAAGTCCTTAATGAGTGTTGCATAATTCTTGAAAACAACTATAAACTTTTCAAGTATCGAGGCTGGCGTGCTCGCCGTGGCGGCCCTGAATTTTCTGCTTCCTTTTTTCCCATGTGGAATAGCCACCCTTGAGCTTCGTGCCACAGATATTACTTTGTGATGTCCAAAGTTACTTGCTGGCATTTTTTGGTTTCTGTAACTTCCTTTATTGCTTCCACCTCTGGTGCATCCCCTAACTGCCGCTGCATCGTGGGTCACTTCGACTAGAAGCAGACATCGTTCTTTGCCATTAAGGCTGATATGGACTGATCCACTACTCTACTCCAACAACATATTGTTCCAGTACAGGAAATCCCGTCTGAAGATGATTTTGTGGTCGCTCATTGGGCAAGTCAGCCCGACCATTACGTCGTGCAGATGTCCAATTAGTGCCAATGCTGTTCTGTGACTTTTACAATCCCTTGCTTGTCCTCGTAACAGTATTTCCGCTTGGTTGTCCTCACACCCTTCGTCAAACTTTGCGATATCAAAACCCTCCTCTGCGAGGATGTGAACTGCTCAAATGACGATTGGTTAATGCAAATCCTTTAAACCGAACAAGAGCCTTGCCGTATACTCTTGCCCTTTGCAGTTTCCCAGCTCCTTGTGTCTTTTCTATGACTTCTCCTTCATTTGGCCTGTTAATTCCATTCCCAACCGTTACGCAAGAAATGACCCGGCTTTAAACAAGTTTAGTAGAGCTGTTGTGTTGATGGATGGTGTCAATACCCATCAGAGACAAGGTTTCTACCGACTGCAACTTTCCTCTACCACAATTAGAATTTGGGGTCGCCAGCCGTTGGAGTCCTCAATCCGAGCATTGTAGTCAGTTTTGTTGATGGGATCGGCTACTGTGGTCATTTGCAGAAGGTCATCATGAATGGAAAATTTGGTAATTGCTTGAAAAATATCTCATCGGAGGCCGTTGTTGTTGTGAAACCATGGTTCATTGGGACTAAGGTTGCTACCAATGATGATTTTGTGAAATCACTACATGTACTCCACCACGATAGACTTCTGATGCAGGATTTGAAGCCTATACCATGCGACGTTCATCTTGTTCATCTCACCCAAGTGGGCAAGTGTAGCATGCACCAAGTTGCTCCATGTTTCTAGTAGAGTGAGGGAGACATGCCACGTTGGATTCATCAGCTTGAGAGGTAGTGCGCCTATGGTCAACGATGTGAGAGCTGTCACGTAAGCCGTTGATCCTGCTCAGTCCTTGTTCAGCTGCCATTGAAATGTCCTTAGACCACACCACAAACTCAAATCTTTGCCAAACAAAAGTGAGGCCACAAAGCCAATCTTAATCTTACCATTGTTGACCCCAACAACGGTAGAGTACATCTCCAAACTTGTCAGCCATATCCTGACCGTTGGTCCTTTTGAGTTTGCAGGATTGAACTACTTGAAAGTGTCGATAAAATCTGGGGTTCACTTGAGAGTTGGACATTTCTCTCGATGAGCACTGCTTCTCGCACACACAAAACATGAAGCTCCTCCAAGACTGCTTTGAGTTCCTGTAGAAGATGGGTGTTTAGGCTCTCAAGTCCCAACAACTTCTAGAAATACGCCTTCGTTGATGCGGACTGGTCGGCCAGTGCCTCCCATCGTGCAAGATGTCATTAAGGCGGGCAATTACAGGGCCAAAGGACTTGTCTAACTCGACTACCCCGTCAGCGGGTTGGCCGCTGGTTTCATCGGTGTTGTGCTATTTGTTGCAAAGGTTGTCGATGCCACCAAGTTTGTTTGGAGGACATCGTTGTTCGTGTGCTGATGATCCTCCGTCATCGGAGTGTCTGGTAATCGCAGTTGCTCCTCATCAGTTGCGCTTGCTGGCTCACCGTTGTTGTCATGAGCTCTATGACCTTCTTAACATTAGAGATATGTCAAAGACTCATGCCATGGTGTGGCCTAGTAGTTTTTGCAATGGCTGTCCCTCTATCGTCGCTATGCCCTAATACAAAGTGTTGTGCCAAGGAAAACACGGGTGGTGTACAGGGATGAGGTGTAAGACACTTGACGAATGGATTTGGGACAAATGGATCGTTCAAATGGATATTCTGATAAAGTTTTGAACTTTGATGAAGAGTGTTGAGTAAGTCAAGGAAACATATACAGTGAAAAAAAAATCGTAATGAGGCATGTGTTGTTTCCTCGGCACTCAAGTCGAGCAATGCATGTGAGGTCACACTGTTAGTCGATGTTTCAAGAAGTTGTGTAGAAAATCTGGGGGACTTTAAGAATATCCGGGTGCGCTTCTATAAACATCAATTGCCTTTAAGAAGGTAATGAAACAATATCAAAGCACTTCGCGACACTCCCATCAACCATTTTGGAAAGTGGTAGAAGTTGTCAGAAGCTTCTAGAACAAAGCACCAAAGGCCGCGGTAGGTGGTCATAGGGCACTTTTGCGTGCTGCCATAGCCAGATTGGGAAATTGGCCCATTTATCATTGACACACGGTATTTTTTTTACACATGCGACCTCTTTTAGCCTCTCCCAAAATGGTCTTTTCACGTGCCAAAAAGATTGGGAGAATAAACTCTCCCTTCTTTGAAAGGGAATCTCCCAAGTGGCACTATTGCAGGGCCTGAAAGGTACCCAACCCTTTATGAAGTCCACAACCCCTAAATGTTACAAGGGGGGGTTTGACTGAATGGTTTTCTTTGGCCATTTGAGGTGTTTTTAGAAAGGACGTGAAAACACTGTGAGTCAATGACCGAGAGGCAAGAAAAACAACTGGTGGGTGGTGTAGCGCTTTTGACAAGATGTGGGGGTGCGCTATCTTTCTGGTGGCTAAAGTATTCTTGGCCGATCGGTGTAAGAATATTGAGGTCAGCGCATGGTGGACCGCATATGCAAGGACAAAAAATCCCACTCGTGGAGTTCAGGGACCCATGTACGCCAGGGACGTAGCATAAATGATCCTCATTATTCTTTATTTTTAGAAATCAAAACCCCTTTAAGGAACTGATGGTTTCCATGTTGCGTTGGTGGAGCCTACGAAAAACATGAGAGAAAACATAGAAAAGCCCCAATCCTAATAGGGGGTTCGCGTGTCCAAGAAAAACAGAGAAGGTTCATGGCCTGGTCATGATCGAGAAAAAACACATTCTTCAAGAAAAAAACATTTGACCACGTGGAATCCCTCCCTCCCCTAGGTCTTGATACAAATAGTTTTCAACCCCTGGCATGACTTATATCTGGTGTTTAATTTGTGTTGCATAGAAACCTGCTCTGCCCCACGGTAGCATAGCCATAAGGTGTCTCCAACCTCCCTTGCAAACAAAGCACAACTCCTCCTGTTACGTTAGGCAAACCGTAGGTGTTCACAGGAATGAGATGCGGAGCACTATACGATTCTAGCAATTGGGACAAATGGATTATTTGTATGAGGTAGAAAGTGTAATTAGATGAAAATTGCGGAATGGTTCAAGCACACATCTACAATGACGAGCAACACAATGAGCCATGCATTGGGTTTCCGGCGCTTGAACCAAGCGACATGTGCGCGCAAGGTTGTGCTGTGAGTGGTCACCTAAGAAAGCTTGACAAAAGTCGATTGTCTTTGAGAAGTCAACCGAACCGTATAAACATGTGGATCCATTTCACCATTCTTCTGTTGACCATTTGATAAAGTGGCCAGCGTTGTCTTAATCTCCCGGAACATAATACTGAAGGTCGGGACAAGTGGCAAAAACTCCCTCGGCATAAACTTCTTGAGGTCGACGTGTGGTGAGCCATGAATGTAAGAATAAAAGCTTCCACTTGCAGACTTTAGGGAATCGTGTACGTCTAGGGCGTAACACCCACCTCCCTTTTAGCCATGACGTCCCAACGCATAAGTAGACATATTCCAACGATGACGGTAGTAGACGTTGACTAGGTGATCAACGTCTTGAAGGTTGGTGTACGGCTCCTCACTGTTCTGTGTAGCATAATAGCCATGCCACTTAACCAGATTTTCAATTCTTTTTCCACGGCACTGATGTCCAAGGAAATCTTCAACCATGTACTATGTCTACTTCAAAAGGAGGTGGAGGTCAAGGTCTCTTCCAGGGAAGTTTATGCTGGGGTTTTATTAGTGCTTAAGCTTCCTCATGTTGAAGACAGGGTGGATCGTCATGATGTTAGATAGACAAGGCTGAGCAACAACAAGGATTTTCCTTTGCTCAATCTCAAATGGTCGCAACCATTGGGGTTTGCGCTTTGCAATGTCAGTTTGATGTTTGCTGAGTTGAGTCATACGCGATGGATGGCATTTAACACGTCATCACTGTGATTTTGGTTTGTTGCTTATTTTATGGTTGCTTGTGTCTTCTCAAGGGTCTGCTATGTTTCGTCCTAAAGACTGGAGAAACCCCGTCAGTGGATGTAAACCATGGGAATGTTTCTCTGGTATTGCGGTCCTATCATAGAGTTGTATGCAAGTTCATTCGTTGGTCGTTTGGCTGTCTAATCAGTATTGTGTGGCGAGCATAGTGTGTAGAGAAGTTGTTCAAGTATCTGATTGGTCTGCTTGGTTGCTCGTTTGTTTGAGGATGGAATACCATTGGATCCGATTGCCATAACGTATCATCCATTTACGCAAGAAATGGCTACTGAATTGGACATCCCAATTGTTGACGATGGTACGTTGCACGCCGTGCAGCCATACAATTTACTCCAGAGACAATCGTGTTGTTCCTTATGCGACGACGGTGGTCGTTGTCAGAATGAAGTGTGACATTCTTGATATTCTTTCCACCACCATGAGGATCATATCCCTTAGGAGAGGCACGTAATCCCATCACAAATTCCCTGCTGATGTCTTCCCATGGCTCCTTACAAATATGGAGAGGTTAGGGTAGTTCTTGTAGTCTCGTGCAACGGGATTTTTGCCGCAAAAAAGTGTTGCATGACTTCCAAAAGGCAGCCATGTCAGTCTGAATTTTATACCAACAACAGTACTTTTCCAGCTTCTTGAGCATCTTGACATTGTTGAAGTGTTCGGCTGGACAAGCATTGTGGCATTCCTTCATAAGCATCCACCAAAGTTATATCTTTAGTGGCATGAAAAGTTGGCGAGTGCATCTCCTTTTCCACTAGTTATCATTGAACTACACCTTGGTTTTAGCGTACTCGTCAAACTCCTTGTAACCCTTTACAAACAACATCGCAAGGTATAGGTCGTGTTTGATGAGTAGGTTGCCAATCTCGGCCATCAGATATGGCCGCCAACTCAGGGAACCCGCTCCATTCATCTTTCCAGGTTGGTACTCTATGTCTTAGTTGAAGTTAGACTCAAGAAACTCCATCCATTGAGTTTGTTGACAGCTCAGTTTTGGCTGAGTCTTAAGTTTTTAGGTGTGCCATGGTTGGTGCAGACGATGCACTGTCGGCATTTCAAGCAACACAGCCATGTTTAGGAACATGTACGCGCCTGGTTGTTCTCCATTGTTGTTGTCTTGGAGGAAAGGCACCGATTGCTTGGTCGTACGCAACAGTTTTTACTATGTAGTCCACCTCTAGATTTTCCAACTATAAGGATAGAATCAAGGTTAGGGCATTTATCAAAGAGTTGAACACTTATCGTTTGATTTCCCTCTGGTCTGACTCGATGGTTTTACGAGTGATAATAGAGAGAGGCGCTGACACTCGAGTGCAGTCCTTTGCAAATTGAAGGTAGTAGTTGTAGAAGCCTACAAATGTTAACCATCCAGAACATCAGTTGGCATCAATCTATCACCGATTACATCCACTGTTTTTGCATCCATGGTGATTTTCCCACTACCAGTGATGTGGCCTAAAAACTCAATCGAATGGTGATCGGGATTGCATTTCAAGTTTTGTAGCGGGAGGGCCGGTTTGGCCCTCCCTCCTCGCTGAAGCGAGTGGTGGTTGCGCACCACCCCTCGCGTCAGCGAGAGCTGGCCGACGGCCAGCACTTCGCTGGCCGCCGGCCAGCTGGCTGCAGGCCGGCTGAACGGCTGGCGGCCGGCCAAGTAACCGGCCGGCCACCAGCCGGCCAGTCGCCAGCCACCGATTGTGGCCTCAGCCCGATCGGCGGTGGAGGGGACACGAGGGCCTTGAGGGCGAGGCCTCATGGCCTCGTGCCCTCGCCCCTCCCTCGCCCTCCTTGCAAGCGGGCAAGCGAGGACGAGGGATAGGGGGAGCGAGGGTGAGAGCGATAATTAGGGAAGCGCATGAGAGGAGTCGGCGCAAAATCGACGATCTTGCCTCGCACGCGATGATTTTGCGACGACGCATCCAAAACAAAACTCAAGTTCGATTAGGAAGAACTATGAGTTTCAAAACCGGAAAACTCGTGCGAATGCACGACTTTGAGGTAAAAACCCTTGGTTTAGGTCCCAAAACCAGGGATAAGGTTTAAAACGGAAATGGGCCTCCGGAGACTCGAAACATTTGAGTCTCCCTGCTCTAGGTCGTTGATGATGATAACCCCTCAGTCCTGCAAAGGGGGTAAGCCCCTAATGTAGACTGAGAATGCCATTCTGCAAACTCTGACGACGACTTCAGAGCAGGAGCTGCAGACTCGACCCGTTATAGTAGTTCTCAGAGCTATACGACCCCCACGACTAAGGGTTCGACAAAACCGGCGGCTACGCCATACATGAAACGCCGGTGGCAGCTGCAAGCAGCAACACAAACGCCAGCAGTGACTACGGTATCACTACTTCACGGATTGAAGCGCCGTAAAGTGCATTAGAGAGCTGGAAAAAATCTCTACTTGGTGGAGCCACTTCCTACCAGCCTCTCCTCAGTTCCAGGGGGCTTGAAGGATTTTTGTGGGGCTGGGTGGGGAGTCCCACCCTAAAAAACCACAAAATCCTCCCCTTGTACAAGACTCCTCCCCCCTCCCTCATCCAAAAATTTGGGACAACTCCCTTTCCCAAGACTAGGAACTCTCACAATCTGAGAGCACCCTAAAAAGGAGGAGGGTGTCACCTTGAAGGGTCTTGACTGCACTCCAACGCCGCTGGTTTCAAGGAAGTCACCGCCAAGGGGTGCGAGGCGCGCAAAAGACTCAAGAGGAGATGAAAGAAGACAAAATACAAAGGGAGGACAAGAAAGTAGAGGAGGGAGTGAAGGAGTTACTAGGAATTGCTAGAACTTCTTTCCCTTTTATTTGTCCTAGTTTGTGAGTGGCACTCACATTTGTTTTCGTCATTTCCTTCTCCTCTAATACCCTACTGATCCTTAACTTCGATATTAAATATTTTTTTGTCCATTATGCTGAACAAAAATGATTTTTTTTTGAATTAGTTAGGTACCACCTAAATCATTCCAATCTGGTGGGAAAAAATAGAATTATGGGAAGCCGGGTGTTTACTTTATCCTTGTCTCAAAATGTTGTTAGGATCTTGTAGTATGAATACGTTCCTGAAATTTTCAGGTCACGTCCGGCTCGTGGAATGAATCCAAGAGCCCACAATGACGCGACAGTCTGATGAGGCGGATTTTCGCGAGAAACGAAAAACCGCCTCGTCAGACCTGCCGTGGTCGACGTCGCCACCTGCATCGACGAACTCGAACACCATCTACGTCGAAATTCAGGATCCTATTTTTCCGTTCAACAAAACAAAAAGGCCTACCTAAACAACTCTAGGGCCAAAAACCATAGTCGAAAGTAAAGAACACATAAATAGGAATTTTGAAAAAATCAAAATTAAAGATCAGTAGGGTATTCTGTTTTCCTAGGTGCTAGCCCTTGCTAATCGCCGTGAGTCACGGCTTAGGAATTGTAGTTCCAAAAACCACGCCCTTGTGCCGATGTGGCGGCCTAGGAAAATAGAAATTGAATTTACAATTGCCTCACCAATCGTGAGAGTAAGGAGTTTGTGGGAGGCGATCCTTCCCTGAAGTTGTGGGATGATCCCCGCAACGACTTTCACGTGCTAGTTACACGGACAACGAGATGGCAAGTGCCAGACCGTCAAAGACCAACAAGGGCAAGGTGGTGACGGCCTCACCACGCGCCCTCGGCGGACTCCAAGTCTTGGGAGCCGTTGCCGCGAGCGCAGAACCCAAACCAAAGGCAACCGTACCGCCAAAGACAACTGACGCAAACCTCTGCGACACTAGATATCGTGCAGATGCCACAAAAGTGCTCGACAAGAACGTCGACGTACACGTGGGTGACCCCCACACGACGGACGACGCGATGGAGGAGGATCTCCCGAAGGGGGACCCCGACGAAGAGCACGACGCCGACGATGGCAAAGGCGACAAGGATCGCGATCATCGCCATCGTCATGCGGCCAAATTGAGCCGATTGCTCGAGAAGGGCAAGGCGCTCGTTGCATCGCCTGAAGTTGCTGACGGCAACGAGACTGCCGAGAGCAGCAAGGGTGCCAAAAGCAGCCACCTGGGAAGTTCCTGCGAGAACAAGCCGGACGACAACACCGCGAAGGCAATGCACGATGACCGCCGTAGGCTTGTGGAGTTTACTGCTGAAGCGGCGGGCCAACATAAGATCACCACCAACGGTGGAGGTACGGTACCACTCAGAGGAGTGGGGACAGACCCCCCTTCCTACAATGTGGCCGCAATGGGTCAGGGCAGCGCCCACTCCAGCGTCGTCGCTCACGCCAGTCTCCTCTGAAAGATGGGACTCCTTAGAGACGTGTATGCAAACCATCCCCTCCTCCATTGGGTAAAGGTACACACGCAACTCGAGGCCCTGGAGGCTATCGTCGATACTCTGACGACATCAGAGCTGAACTTCGCGTTCGCCAACCTAGTGGCCCACGTCGGGCAGAGCATCACAAACCTTGACCGTGATCGCTATCTGTAGCGCCTGGTCGCCCATGAGGCAAGCCGCCGATGCAATGACCTCGACAAGGCGTTGTAGAGCGTGACCCATGTGCGGATGCAGTAGCAAGCGCATTACGCCGCAGCTGCAAGTCATCGAGGTAGGCAAGTCATCGCTGCCGGTGGCAGCGACGACTTGCCTACCTCGATGACTTGAGGGCCGGTCATGAACACGTCCTTCCTCCACAGTGTGTAGATCTCCCGGAAGTGCGTAAAGCTGACCAACTGGTTGAACTGCATGGAGCACGTCCAACGCGTCCACAAGGCTCCACTCAGTCAGAGGGGTGATCTTGCCTCGACTCGGCTTGAAGACAAGCTCTTCAAGTACGTGGTCAAGGAGTGGAGTGCGCAGAGGCCTCACCTCGAGTGGTAGCCCATGCCGTTGGAAGCCTTCTGCACAATCATGCGTATGAAGCATACCCAACGTGAGGAGGCACAGCGCGCCTTCCACAAGATCAAGGACTTCAGGCAGGTGGATAACTCGCTTGATGCCAACTTGAGTGAGTTTACCACACTCGTAGAAGAAGCAAAAAAGCTTCACCGAGAGCAACGGTACCCAAACCTTCAAGTACCAAGAGTGCTTGCTACTAGAGTACTTATGCGATGGTCTTTCCAATGAGAAGTTGAAGGACAAGACCACCACGACCGCAACAAGCCAAGCTTGGACAAGCTGGAGGGCGTTACAAGACTATATGAGCAAAGTGTAGTCGGCGAACTTGAAGCACTACTCAGATACACGGCCGAATGCGCGTGCACAGCAAGGCCGCGATGCACGCATGGAGGCTACAGGGGTTGGAGGGACAGCCGGGCAGCGGGGCGGGGTCAAGGGCAAGCAACCGGCAAACCCCTTAGCCAAGAAGACTGGTGGGAACAAGCCCCCAAACCACAAGCGTGTCTGCGACAATGACGAGCTGCAAGTGGCGTGCGAGCGTCGTAACACGAGGGTCTGTGCCACAACTGCATGCAGCCCGAACACTTCAGGGGTTAGTGCCCTGAGGTTGTTGGTGGTGGAAAAGAGGTCGCGGCGTTAGCCGCAGCCACGGTACCTCGTGGGCAGGATGCACCAGGAGGCCGCGGATAGGGTTGTGGACAGGGTTGCGGTCGCGGCAATGGGCCCGGCAGTGGTAACGGACAAGGCCGTGGGGCGGGTTTTCCCATCCTTGAGTGACGTTAGTGGGGACCACTCGGGGGTAAAACTGGATCACGAGTGTGGACTCATGTTTTCAGACGAGGATGATAAATAATGTGAGTTTTTTATGAGTTCAAATTTCTCTGTTGTTTTCTCCCCTCTCGTTGAGCCTCATTCTGCACTTGCTGTTCAACATTACCCACTAAATCTTACATCACCGGACGAGTTGCATGACCGAACCTGCTTAGTGCTGGCAACACCGACCACTGTGCAAGAGTTGTGTAACACAGTGATTGAAGAAAAACGCCCTGAAAGCGATGATTTCAATCACGTTCGTGATACCTTTAGTCGACGATTTTGACCCAGTGAAACGTAAAGACAGGAAGGTGCTAGCAGAATTCACATGTGCCCACAAGACGTGGACTAGAGTAGGTGAATCATGGAGTTGCAGCGTCCGCCGTCTAGATTCCGTATTCATCACAAACACGGCTTGCCATCGTCGAGCCTGTTCACTTGGAAGAGTGGAGGCAACATGACGATGCAGTTCAAAGGACATCTAGCTGGTGCTCTTGCAAATGTACTTGCTCACACTGGAGGAGACAACTCCTTGTTAGGCGTGGCTTTACCCGACAGGTTGGCCTAAAGTACAAGCCATCGAATGGCGCAGTTATTGTCCGTGACAATCGTACGGTACCCGTGATTGGTACTTGTAAAGCAAGAATTTGTATCCAAGGGTATACACTGAGTGTCACATTGAAGGTACTCAACCTTTTTGACCAGTTTGATGTGGTGCTAGGCGATCCCTTGCTCCGTGAAAATAAGGCTCCAATGTGCCTTGAATCAAAGCATTTAATCCTCCGAAAAGGATAGCGTCGCTTTATGTTGATTCCGATTATGGAATCATCGCCGACCCAACTCAAATTCCATGCTAGCTTGTCTTCGATGCAGGTCAAGAGACGTATTCGACAAGGTTGTCGATACTTCTTGGCTCACCTGCAAAAAGTGGAGGATGACGTGAAGAAAGACACACCACGAGAGAACAAATCTCTATTGGCGGAGTTCTTGGATGTATTCCAAGACCCTTCGGCTGGGCTTCCAGTAGAAAGACACATGGGTCACACGATTTTGCTCCAGTCGGATGCGACTCTTTTGTTCAGACCCATGTATCATCCTAGTCTTACAAAAAGGTGAGAGGCTGAACGCCAAACTAAAGAGTTCCTTGTAAAAGGGTGGATCGAGCCAAGTAGCTCCCCATACGGTGCGCTGATCCCTTTTGTGAACAAAAGGGACGGTGGTTTACGCATGTGAGTGGATTACCGTGCGTTGAACAAAATGAAGGTGAAAAATCGATTCCTTTGACCGGGGATTGAGGACTTCTTTGACCAACTTCAAGGGACAAAATGGTTTTCGTCCTTGGATTTGTCCCAAGGGCACCATCAAATCCGCATCACGGAAGATGATGTTCCCAAAACTTTGTTTCAAATGCACATGGGACACTATTAGTTCCGGGTGTTATGCCTTGGGCTAATGAACGCCCCGGCAACCTTCCAAGGAGAAATGAACCTAACGTGCCAAGCAACTTGGTCAGTTTGTCTTGCTTTACCAGGACAAAATCCTGGTTTTCTCCAAATCAATGGAAGAGCACATAGAATATCTGTGTGAAGTCCTCGCGATCCTTCAGGAACAAAAGTTCTATACGAAAGTGAGCAAGTGCACTAAGGATCCACTAAGTCGAAAGCATGTGGAAATTAAAGCAAGCACCGAGATCAGTGTGTGTTTTATGGCAAATGCAACAACAAAATTACAATCACCAAATGCCACTGCACCTCTGCTGCAACCACCACGAGAGATTATCCATTACAACGGTTTTGTAAACAGGATCCGGATGGGATACTGTGTAGATTCTTGGTTTCAAGACTCTCAAAATCAGGACAAGTACGGCTTGGTGGAGGCAGCAGGAATCTTCTGGAACAGAGAACAATATGTTGTGCCAAAATCGGGAGACCTTTGAGTAAATATTATCTCCCGGTTCCACGACCCTTCGGTCGGAAATCGTGTGGGACCTTGAAAGACCGGACAAGCACTCTCGGACCACTGTTGGTGGCCATGATGGAGTGTCGATGTCCGTAAGTATTGCATGAAATGCGACCCATGACTTCGGAACAAGGCTAGTAACAAGAAGCCTGTTGGACTCCTCCAACAGCTTCCCATTCATGGGACTCCATGGGAGTGCGTCAGCATGGACTTCATTACTGGTCTTCCGGACACGGCCCGTGGCCACAATGTAATACTACCCTACTGATCTTTAATTTTGATTTTTCAAAACTACTATTTAAGTGTTCTTTGCTTTCGACCATGGTTTTTGCTTATACAGTTATTTGGGTGGGCCTTTAACTTTCGTCGAACGAAAAAACGTGATCCTAACATTCGACGTCGACACTGTTCGACACCGCAACTACAAGGTTGCGATGTCGAACAGTGTGAGTCTGACGAGGCGGCTTTCCGTTTCTCGCGGAAAACCGCCTCGTCAGACTTGCGCGTCACTCTCGGCGACCCATCGGTTCATGTCTGCGAGCCAGACATGAACCGATTCTATGTAAAAATTAGTCTAAGCACGATATCCTCTAAGTATTTTCAGAACTAGAGAGAGTAAACACCTGGCTTACTGGAAAATTGCTTTTTTCCATCTAATGTGAATTATCTATGTGGTACCTAATTGATTCGACTAATTTCCATTTTCGTTGAGCAAACTCGGCAAAACAATATTTAACATCGAAATTAAAGATCAGTAGGGTAGTGGTTGTGGATCTTTTGACAAAGATGACACACTTCGTTCCTACAACCACTGACGTGAACGCAGAGGAGACCGCTCGTCTCTTCTTTGAAGGTGTTGTTCAGTACCACGGCTTCCCGTTACGCATTATCTTCGATCGAGATAAAAAAATTGCTAGTAATTTCTGGCAAAAGATGCACGAGTATTTTAGTAGTAAGTCGCAAATGTCGAAAGAATTTCACCCTCAGATTGTCGAACAAACAGAGTGCATGAACCATGCTTTGGAACTAATGTTCCGCATGTATGTGGAGCCTGACATGCATGACTAGGACAAATTCCTAGCACCAGCAGAGTTTGCGTTGAATAACTTGGTGATCAAGTCTACACAATTCACACCATTTTTGTTGAAAAGTGGTCGGCATCCAGTGGTGCCCTCTTAATTGGTGAAGAGCAGGATTACGGGAGGACAGGCTCCTTCTGCTCAAGCCTCTGCCGAGTGCATAGAATCCTTGTTACAAGAGGCGAAGGGTCACCTTCAAGCTGTTGGGCAACAACAAAAGGCATATGCCTTCAAAAGTCGCCTTGAGGTCTCCTTTGATATTGGTGACAAAGTGTTGCTTAGCACGAGGAATCTTTGGCTAAAGTCGCTAGGAGCACGCAAACTTGTACCGAAGTGGATTGGGTCGTTTCCCATCGTTGCACACATATGGCTAGATGGCATACCAATTTTTGCTTCCACCAGATATAAAGATACGTGACGTTTTTCATGTGAGCCTGTTGGCTCCATACACTGCAGAGGGAACTGTTCAGCCACCACCGGCAGTCCTTGTTGCCAATGGCCAATACGAGGTTCTGTGCCTACTTTAGCACCGAGAGCATACTCTCCGATCATGGGTTGTTAGGGAATACCTTGTTCATTGGGCCGGGTGTGGACATGAACATAACTCATCGGAGCCTGAATTTTGGTTGCCCACAGGGGTGGTCAACGAGTATTGGAGTAAGCTGGCAGCTCGCACTGATTGACGCGTATGAGGGGGCACCACCTAAATGCGGACAAAGTGAACAACATTCCCGCAGGGCGGCATTAATGGACCGCAACCATAGGAGGTTGGGGACGCCCAACATGGTTGTCACGCGGACGCTCCAGCCTAAAGAGGGGAGGTCGCTACCCGTGCTGACCGACAAGCTGCAACTTAGGTCCAAGTGCCAGGCACGTGTTCATGTTTAGTTGGTGACTGAAATAATTAATTTTATTTCACAATGTTGATGAACGACTAACCGACAATCCTGCTTGTTATTCATGAACCGAGACGGTTCATAATAAGTGGGGAGAAATGTAGCGGGAGGGCAGGTTCGGCCCTCACTCCTCGCTCAAGCGAGAGATGGTTGCACACCACCCCTCGCATCAGCGAGTGCTGGCCAGCGGCCAGCGAAGTGGTGGCCGCTGGCCAGCTGGCTGCCGGCCAGCTGAAAGGCCGATGGCCGGCCACCAGCCGGCCAGCCACCAGTCGCCAATCGCGTCCTCAGCCCAATCGGCGGCTGAGGGGCCACGAGGGCCTCGAGTGTGAGGCCTCGTGGCCTCGTGCCCTTGCCCCCCCTCGCCCTCCTTGCAAGCGAGCAAGCGAGGACGAGGGATAGGGGGAGCAAGGGTGAGAGCGAAGACGAGGGAAGCACACGAGAGGAGTCGGCACGAATTGGCCAATCGTGCCTCGCACGCAACGATTTCGCGCCGACGTGTCAAACACAAAACTTGAGTTTGTTTATGACGAACTATGAGTTTTGAAAACGGAAAACTCGTGCGAATGCACAAGTTCGAGGTAAAAACCCCTAGTTTGGGTCCCAAAACTAGGGGTACCGTTAAAAACGGAAATGGGCCTCCGGAGACTCGGGATATTCGAGTCTCCCTACTCTGGGTCGTTGACGACGATTGCCCCTCAGTCTTACAAAGGGGGTAAACCCCTGACGCGGACTGAGAACGTCATTCTCCGAACTCCAACGAGGACTTCAAAGCAGGAGGTGGAGACTCGACCCGTTACAAGTTTTTTCTATGTAATTCCTCCCTTTGTACAATTTGGAGAAGTTTTTGAAGACATTCATTGTGATCATCCGGGGTGCGGCAATACACCAAGATTTCATCAAGATGTACAACAACAAAGCCATGAGGTACTAGCAAAACACATCATTCATCGTAGCAGGAAATGTTGCGAGAGTTTGTGAGTCCAGACGGCATGATCATGGAATAAAAATGAATCTATCTTGTGTAGAATACTGCCTTCTCGATGTCCTTAGTATATACGTAAATTTGATGATAGATCTTGTGTAGGTCAATCTTGTTGAAAACTCGAGTCTCACAGTGCTGGTAAAAAGGTTCTTTTGCTCGAGAGAGGGGATAGCGGTTCTTGATGATATGGTGGTTCAATACTCCATACTCCCTCGTGATTTTGTTGTTAAATACTTTTTGGTACCACAAATTACTTTCTTTGGCTCCACTTTTTACATTATCTCTGGGTATCAAATACCTTTGATTAATTCCTAAGGTGAGGTTTAGCACTCGAGGACATAACAAAATCCAAAATGTGGAATCGGGCATTCGCATGACCGCCCAACACCATGTGAAAGCCCGACTTCCCAATGTCAAATGAGCACCAACACCAGAAATGAAGAGGTCGAGCACGGCCTCCTCCCAGCAAAACAACGAATTCAAGAGTCCTGTTTGAATTGCTTTTGTCCAGTTTGAAAACAGGAAATTCATTATTCCCGAAACGAATCAAGACTACACGTGATAAGTTGCTTTGGACAACAAAATCATCAAGTAGTAGGGTAGTCCATGCGCATTTGCATTTATCCGGTCTTCCTTTTCACTGAGACTACAAGTGTTTTGTATGGTGTCGTGGATGGTCGGATGAACACCTGACCAAGCATCTCGTCTAGTTGCTTCTTGAAAACTGTCAGCTCGTGGCCGCTCACCTGATAGGTTCCTTTTACTAACGGTTTGTTGTTCGACTTCATTTTTTGTGTGCTTGAAATGTCATTGCAAAGGTAACTCCCGGAGCAGCTTGTTGTAAACACATCCTTTAAACTCCTTGACGAGTGATGCAAAACTCTAGTAGAAAAACTACATACTCCTTAGGTGTCAAGATCGATGTGGTTACCTTGAATGCTGCGTCTTCTATCCTTTCATGTCGCTGCGTGGACGAGCCACGCTCAAGCTCTTACTCGCAGATTTTTCTTGGTCACGTCCGCTATTGATTGTTGACGTAGACCAATCCCTCGCTTTAGTCCACTTGCTGGTTGTGTCGGCACAGAAAATCTCTCTCAAGGATTTTTTGCCGCCCCTCTTTGGACAAGTTCTCCAAAATGTTACATCGTGCAGATTTCTGATTTACAGTTGGAGAGGTTCACGAAGTCAAGAGATCTGTAGGCATATGATGGCAGTTTTTCCTTCAAACACGAGAATTCTGAAGCTCCTCCAACACCGTGTTGAGTTGTTGGAGCACATGGGTGTTGTAGATCACGAGTGCCAACAACTTCTGATTCAAGTCTCTGTTGATGCAAGCTTGTCGGCCGGTGCCTCCTAATTGGTGTGCCGAGCCAGAGGAGTCCACCACCGGGTTGATCGTTCGGTTCATCGGTGATGTGTAACTTGCCGGGAAAGTTTTAATGTTGCCTCATTTTTTTGAAGAGTGTCATTTTTTGCGTGCCGTTGATGCCCTATTATTAGAGTCTTTGCTCGTTTTGGGGGCTTGTAGCCAGGTGTGCTTGCTCCATACACTGTTGTTGTCATGAAGTCTGCAAACTCCTGAATGGTAGGGATGCACTGAAGACTCATGCAAGGTTGTCGCCAGATGGTTAATGCCTTCCCCTCTAACAACACACCACCCTGATACCAAGGGTCACGTCGACAAAACATGTGAAGTTCATAGGGATGAGGTGCGGAGTAGTTGACAATTTGGGGAATTGGGACAAGTGGATATCTTGTATTAAGTAGTAATTGTACTTCAACGACAAGTTTTTGAACAATTCAAGCATGTGTATACAATGACATTAATCACAACGAGGCATACGTTGGGTCTTCCTCGCTCAAGCTGAGCGATGTGCGAGAGTTTGTTCTACGAGTGGTCTCTTTTAGAAACTCTGCCGAGGATTTGGGGGGGGGTTGAGAATATCAAGGTGCGATTTGATAGAAATCCATCGCCGTTGACAAGTCGGCCAAGCATTTGTAAAGCGTCAATACATTTTGCAGTACTTGACCATTTGAGGAAATGGTCAAAGTTGTCACACACTTGTATGACGGAAAACTAGAGGTTGGGATAGGTGGGGGAAATGCCCTCGGTCGAAGAGCCTAAGAATCCTTAGGTCTACACACAGTGGGCCATGAATGTAAGAGCAAATACACCCACTCACGGAGTCTAAGGTTTCATGCACGTCTCACATGAGAACCGCCCTCTCCAATATCATAAGCACCTCCCCAATAGTAGTTTTGTGATTCTTTTGACAGTCAAAAACTCCTTCTATGAAGGGGTGAGCACTCAAACAATGCATGCCATGCAGTGTAAAAACTGTGTTTGCACGCTTTCTCCCCAACACCTGTCTAGGTGAAAACTTTGGCGAGGACAATATGCTAAGAAAGCTGGCAAAGTACTACTCTTCTACGATCAACAACGCCGAATACAACGCCTGGATCCAGGAATCCTACGACTGACGACCTCCCAACCATAATCATCGTGGAAATGGAAAAGGCAAATTGGCGAACTCCTTGAATGGAAGTGGAATCTGTCAAGACGCACACCTGCTACAACTGTGAAGATTCTGGTCACATCAACTGTAACTGTTGGAGCAAGAAGCAGGCCAGAAGGGGGGGAGGGGGTTGCAGAGAAATGAGTCGGAAAGCGGCAAGAGCAGGATTGAAAGGCGCAACTCTTGTCTGTGAGGAACGATCTATGCCAATTGATTGCACATCCAAACGGTCTACATCATCCCACTGGGTTTCTGAGATCACGAAGCTTGACGAGGACCAATCGGTGATACTGCTAAAAGTCCAGCCTCTGGGATGAAAGAGTCGCATAATGGTACCGGCACTATTAGATGGAGGAGCTTCACATAGCTTTGTGAGCAAGGACATGGTTCGCAGGCTAGGTTAGCAGATCAAACCAGGGGTGTTTGAAGGAAAACCTGTCGACGAGAGATCACACATACGGAGACTCCAACAACCACTACAATTATAGGCGCGAGATCCACGGGATGCAACGGTCTTGGGGTCCTGTCCAATGAATGATCACAAAATCATTCTCGAATGAGATTTCCTCAGCGACACAATCCGCAGGGCGATTGGAACAGCGACAAAGTCTATGTGGAAATTGACGGTGCCAAAAGACAACTTTTGCATGCGGGACAGAAGACGATAGCTAAAGCAATACAGGAGGAAACAACAAAGGAAGCTACAGAAACCAAAAGGCGACAACATGTGCATTCGACATCGCTCAAAGCGGCCAAATACTATATGCAAAGAGGAGCTCATTGCAGCGGATTCGACGGAATCCTTGGCCAACTAGGCCAAAACCGCGGTGCTTGAGGGTCTCCGACCCTCAAGCCATCCCGTCTAACCGCCCACATTCCCAGGTGACCCCGCTTGAGCTACGTGGCTCCTTACACCGGTCAGCATGGCACTGCTACGCTACACTCCCCCCCGCTAGGAGTGAGAGCCGCCTCGGCATCTCCGGTTATTCCGACGTGGGATTCGAGCCCTGGAGCTCTAATACCAATGTAGCGGATTCGAAGGAATCCTTGGCCGACTGGGCCAAAACTGCGGTGCTTGAAGGTCTCCGACCCTCAAGCCATCCCGTCTAACCGCCCACAGTCCGAGGTGATCCCGCTCGAGCCACGTGGCTCCTCTGACCGGTCGGCGTGGCACTGCCACGCTACAGTAGTGCATGGCTTGTACACCTCGATTCAATGGAAGAAGCGGAAATGGCAGCGGATGCTCGTCATCCTCGTCGGCCTCATCAGCCTCATCGACATCAACAAAGTTTGCGATGGTACCCAAAGACTTTGCACCACTCATCTCATGTATGACCAATTGCCTCACCCATGGAACAGTGTATCGACAAGTGTATTGGGAAGTGAAAAAACTAGTGAACATGGATGGTTCATACAAACTACACAATATCACATGGAACCCCATCATCATTTTTGTTCAAGACAGGGGATGCACATATGGGCTTTGATGACATGCATTCATGCGGATGTTTTATGAAAAATGTTTGCATACAAGAATACACTTTTTGATACACTGATCGAAAAGTGCGTGAATTTGAGGTGATTGACCATAACTCACTCATCTAAGAGTTTGCGAACGTCTTCGTCGACAGACTATTGAGAACCCTACCCCTTCAACAAGACATGGACCATCGCATCGAACGGAAGCCGGGCAACCGACTCATGATTATAGGGGCCTACCAGATGAGTGATCACATGTTGACCAAGTTGAAAAATCAGCTCGACGAGGTGCTCGGTCAGTGGTTCATTTGCCCATCCATGTCACCATACGTCGCATTTCTGCTATTTGTACAACACAAAACCGGTGAAATGCAAACACGCGTAGACTAGCAAGCCTTGAACAACGTTGCCATCGAGAACCGCTACCCCCTCCCCCGAGCTGACAAAATTTTTGGCCAACTTTGAGGGGCTTCGAATTCTCAGCAAAATCGACTTGTATAGTGGTTGTCACCAGATACGCGTGGCTGACGCCGACATCAAGAAGATGGCGTTTGGAACTCGTTACGGGCACTTTGAGTCCACGACAAAGCTTTTCGGACTTATGAATGCCTCAGTGACACTCATGGCGGCAATGAACATAACTTTCTACCCATACCTTGACAATTTTGTTGTGGTATACCTCGACGACATTCCAGTACACATCCGCACCGCGAAGGAGCATGATGGACATTTTCAAAAACTTCTTGAAGTCTTACGGAAAGAGATTTTTGGAAAACTCGTAAACGTCTCAGACATTCGTCGCCGTTCGATCGAAATTCTGGTGACATCATCAACAGTAGTCTGATCACTATGGATTCGAAAGAAGTGGCAGCAATCACTGATTGGCCGACGTCGACGAACGTCTGAGACGTTCAAGTTTTCCTCGGCTTATACAGTTAGTACCGGAGTTTTGTACTGGATTACGCCCAAGTGTTAGCGCCTCTCTCCAACCTCAATCAAAAAGAAAAACGAGCGGCGATGGGGCGACAACGAAGAAGAAGCATTCGCCGCTTTCGAGAATACTCTGACCTCGGCACCATCCCTACAATTAGCCTATCCAGTAGTCAACTATGTCATGGCTATAGACGCTTTAGACTGAGCCAATGGTGCAGTCCTCCTACGAGACCATGGCAACGACGAGCAACCGGTTGCATACGTGTGTCACAAACTGAGAGGACAGGAACCCAGCTACGTCGTATACGAGAAAGGAGTGTTGGCACTCGTACATGGATTTAAGACTTGACAGTGTCATCTGGAGTGTCGTCGATGCATCGTACGCACCAACCAGCATGCGTTGAATACACCACCGAACCTCACTCGACGTCAAACCCGATAGGTGCATCTCTTTGAATTCGGGTTCGACTACAATATCGAGTACTTGCTACGCAAAATCGACTGGGCATACGCACTCAGCTGCCGACCAGATTTCATGGCTAAGGTAGCAACGCTATAGCTGCAACAATGTTTGCATCTTGAGCGTCTGTTCACACGAGGCTATGACCAGTAAGGCGGATATGATAAGGCAAAATCATCGAACAACCACCATCTTGGCGATGGCAACTCACTTGCGAGGTGGTTGTCCCTCCAAACAGCGAACTTCACCATATAGTGCTCGAAGAGTGCCACGACACCGATCTAGGTGGAGAATTTGGAGAGGACAAGACGTTTAAGAAACTGTAAATGATCTACAGGTCGGACAATATGCAATCCGACGTGGCGAACTTTTGCGAATCCTGTGACACATGTTCGCGGGAAAAAACTCATCGCACAAGTCCACCCGCACCTCTGCAGCCGCTCTCCATTATGGTGGAACCATGGGCTGACTTATTCATGGACTTCGACAAAGGATTACCTATCACACTCGAGGGATATGATGTAATCTTTTTGGATGTCAACAGGTTTTCCAAAATGTCCCATTTCATCTCGACAATGACCACCGCCACCGCCAAAGGAACAACACGGTTGTTTTCTAACAATACGTGCGGCAATACGAAGTGCTGAGAACCATCACAGGCGATAGAGACGATCAATTAACCAGCCATTTTCGGCGCGAACCGATGACCTGCTATGACAGCAAAATTCATCTTTCAACAACGGTTCATCCGCAAGCCGGACAACCAAACCGGCGGGATCAACTAGACGTTCGAATGGCTTCTCATAATACTATGCGGACCACATGGGACGGATTAGGCACAGAAACTCCCAATCGCCAAAATCGCATATAATCCGACAATTTCCACAACAACGAGCAAAACCGCGTTAGAAGTGGTGTATGTCAAATTTCCCGCCACACGAGCAGGGCTGCACTGTTGAAGCAACATTCCATTGATTGACGTTCAACGTCGAGGCTTCTCTACCATACGGGAGGAAACACGACAGACACTCGCGAAGACACAAAGAGAGATGAAACGAGGAGCTGACGAACGTCACAAGCAACAAAGTCCATAGCCCGGTTAACATAGAAAATCATGGAGGTGGCTGCTTGAAGCTCAAACTACGTTGGTTGGGACTGTTTGAGACCGGGCGCATGCAAACCCTAGTGGTTGCACGACTCAAACTTCCCGACGCTATGCAAGTTTATCCGGCGTTCCATATGAGCAGACTGAAACACTACCGAGACCCCGAAGTGAACTCCTCCGGCACAGATGTCCATCCTCTTCCTCTTGTTCAAGTGGACAAAGACATTGAATTAGTCACCAAGGGCATCTTCGGGCATCGACGACGTGGCAAAAACACAGAGTATATTGTCAAGTGGCTATGACGCCACTCACAACAGTTCGGAACCCTATTACAACCTCCAAGACGTCGATCACCTAATCGACACCTATTACCGCCGTCACTGGGCCACAGTTATACGGGCGCTGGGACGTTGCGGTTGAAAGGGGGGAAGTGTTACGTACGAGACGTACACGAGTCCATAATTTTTCCAAGTGGGTAATTATGTTACTACACAAACAGCCCACTGTGTCACGGGACGTCGATATTCAGTGAGACTGCCGAGGGTAGATCCGCCATCTCCCCTCACCTCCATTGAATCTTCCCGAACCTCGTGACAAGTTCGACCACTCTCGCGAATCTATGACATATGGGTCACGACCTTTTAGTCGACTTCTCAAAGCACCGAGACGAATCTAGATTTCTAAAGATGCATCTATCATCTTCACCATCGATCCTGAAAGCCCCCCGACTTCTCGAGATAACTTCTCAAGTTCAACAACTCAAGAGGCAACCCCGCACGCGTCGGTCGACAATCGACCCAACGACCCTAAGTATGCCTCATTCGTAATGCGACACCTGTAATTACACGTCTGATCATCGAAGTACACTTACCGCTAGTTATGAATTTCTCAAGTGTCCCAAATTCTTAATCGTTTCCTGCATTGTAGCTTCTATGTGTTCACCATATATGCTCCGTTTGGGATAACGTTTGGGACCCCCCCTCAACACCATTGCAAACCTTTGTAAGAAAAGTGTCAAACCCCTTGATAGTGGGGTTTTTAAAAACTTATGAAACTTATGAAAACGTCAGCATGCTGTGGCAGGATGGTATGTAACCTTCACATAGGGTTTTCATTTGGGTATAGTGGATCTGTTTTTTTCTCGCTGGATATAGCGTAAATAATGAGCTAGAAGGTTGCAAATTTGAATATGGCATGATTAATGTCGAAACTTGGATATAGTGATAGTCATGTAGATTTATGTGGATATATGATCACTTCCCCGTTCCCGGACGCAGCTATTAACTCAGCACGTGCTTCTTAAGATCGAGATCTTCGACACAGGTAAAGGCAGCTTCCAAGTGAGAGGACGTGCTCATTAGGTCACGAGCAATCACCGATAGGATTAGATATACAAAGATCCTTCACGAGGCTCATATTAGCAATCATTTTGAGTTATTACATCCTGCGCTCCTTCGGGTTGCGTTTCCAATTTACAAGCCAGCGCACTGGACAGCGGCCTTGCACGTGAACGGAACGCTGACGAGGTTTGAACCCATGAATGGGGCATGGAGTATCACCTGGGACCCTGTTATTCTCCACATGAATACATTTACTAAACTCAAAGGGACATGATGAAAGACTTCTAAGTTCTTCGAAGTGGCCCTCAACCAGTACAAAAGCAATTGAGCGAAACATCATTTTCTCCGCTATTCTCCTACTTATTGATGCAACGCTTTGGCTAGCCTGTTTCGCACCCTCTCCCTCCCGTGGAGGTTCCGGCTTTCGTGCAATGATGTGTTTTTGGAAAAGTTCATAATGTGCACTTAGCGCTATCGATGACACAAGCGGAAAACATGATGTCGTCAAAGTTTTAGCTTTCTAGCGTTGTTGCAACAGTCGCAATTATCTCAGGACTCGAATGCAAGATACAGTCGACATTTTTTTTAAGACGAGAGGCGCATACGTCCTTGGAGATCACTGCGAACTCACAATGCTAAACAGTTGGCGGCTCGAGAAAGCTGCGAAACGTTAACGACCAGAATCTAGCCCGGCTTGCCTTTATGAAACGCTGTGATCCATCATATCCTGTGGTGATTGATTAAAATGTTGTTGCGAAAGCATGAAAATCAGAGGCGTTGTGTTTCTATTTCGACCATTCAACCCTAAGTTTCTAAAGTTCTAGCAAGTTCGACAGAAATAAAATTAAAAAGGAATAAGCGACAAACAGAAGTGCATTCAGAACGGAGTTGTGTACGGTTCTGCGATGGTTCACTTCCGGTGCGCCTCGTCGTCCTCTGAGTTCGAAAGTAGGGCGATCACATGCACCGCCTTGAACAGAGGACGAGGCTGCGTATTGGTGAAGGAGAACATTTCAGATGCCGCCCTGTTGATGACGCCATTAAAAAAGTGATCCGAGAAAGTTCATGCCCTGCAAGTGATCGAAACAAGTTCTCTGCCACTCTCATCCAATGGTGTCCGGTACAAGACGGAAGTGCAAAGAAGGGAAAAGCTAAATGACACCAGTCATGATAACGCAATAAGAGAATGAGTAACCTATACATGAATGTATGGAGTACCACGTCCTTTGACGTGGATATGTTTGCGTTGGACAATGACTTCACCAACGACCAATGTTGACTGTGTCATGAAACATTATTTGTCACCCCAAACACACCGAAAAGGAAGTCACTCAAAAGTGCAAGGGTGAGTTTATGAGTATGATCCCAACACGGTTGAATAAGCAATGGCTGATTGAACCATTCCATTCATAGCCTTGTTTTCTAGACACCTTGTGAAGGACTTGCCCCATGACCGCAAAGCAAATCCATGCTTTGGATTGATGTGTAAAAACTATAACTATTTTCACCCTATAATACGAAAAGCAAGTAAAGGACAAAAACTTTCCATTATTTTATCCAAATCATCTTAACAACGAATAACAATCATTAAAACAACTCTCTTTCTAGATAATAAGGGCTACATTTAGCACGATTATGTTCGCCTTTAGCCATCGAAACTAGACCATTATGAGGGAGAAAAACTTTCAAGGTTCCCTTTTCCAGGCATTCTTCACCATAATCTGTAAAGATTCTGTCACAAAGCGCCAGCTTTGACCTCTTTTTATTGTAAGTTCCAAATGGTCAAAGGCAAAATGACTGCTGAATTCACTTCCAATGACTCAAATAGCAATTGATGTCCTTTTTTCCAACAAGAACGTTTCGTTGTTCACCATGATGTTGAATTACCAATGGTTAAATGCTCTTCATTCTTCTCCCCTTGGAACAAGTAAAGATATAGATCATCAACAAAAAACCTCCATATGGAAAATAATTGATTGAAAATATGAGGTTGAGTCCTCCACGATGAGATTACGAAGGCGAAATGGTGAAGTGACTAGCCTAGTTTATAGTTTTGAATTAAATGGAGGCTGCATATATAAATATTCCGATAGTGATGGATCTTATATCCCGCATCAAGATGCTTAACATGAATAGGATAAAACATGCCCGTTACCCAAAATCTACGAGAATACACAATTCTATTACCATGGCACCAGGTAAATACCTGTTTGCATGAACCAAGTGGCATGCAAATAGTGGGTAAGAAATGAAACATAGCCTGGAGAAAGATGCCCAAACACAATCATGCAAAAACAAAGAAGGAATTCCACTACAAATTACAGCATGAGCTCTTCAAAGAACACAAGGTTTTTAAAGTGATTACAAATCCACAATACTTCTCATAGTTTTAAGAAACTCACTCCCAATCTCCAACTATAGTCTAATGAAGGCGTAACGTTAAGATTTTCTTTTACCAAATGTATCCACTCATGACCCTTCTCACATTTTGAAAGCTCCTATGTTTTGAATATAATAGGTGGTTTCAACTACGTAGGACCACCAAGAAGGGTTACAAGGAAAGTGAATATGTTTTTGACAAGCATGACTCATTTTAAACATGTTTACACTAANATGAAACATTATTTGTCACCCCAAACACACCGAAAAGGAAGTCACTCAAAAGTGCAAGGGTGAGTTTATGAGTATGATCCCAACACGGTTGAATAAGCAATGGCTGATTGAACCATTCCATTCATAGCCTTGTTTTCTAGACACCTTGTGAAGGACTTGCCCCATGACCGCAAAGCAAATCCATGCTTTGGATTGATGTGTAAAAACTATAACTATTTTCTCCCTATAATACGAAAAGCAAGTAAAGGACAAAAACTTTCCATTATTTTATCCAAATCATCTTAACAACGAATAACAATCATTAAAACAACTCTCTTTCTAGATAATAAGGGCTACATTTAGCACGATTATGTTCGCCTTTAGCCATCGAAACTAGACNTACAAATCCACAATACTTCTCATAGTTTTAAGAAACTCACTCCCAATCTCCAACTATAGTCTAATGAAGGCGTAACGTTAAGATTTTCTTTTACCAAATGTATCCACTCATGACCCTTCTCACATTTTGAAAGCTCCTATGTTTTGAATATAATAGGTGGTTTCAACTACGTAGGACCACCAAGAAGGGTTACAAGGAAAGTGAATATGTTTTTGACAAGCATGACTCATTTTAAACATGTTTACACTAAAACATTTCTTACTCATTTACTCTATCACATAAGAATGGTTTACATGCGTGACAATGAAAACTAGTGGCATTGGCTGTACGCAGGCTTGCATTAGGGTGATGCAGTAATAGTCTGAAGCCGGGTTCAAACATGTTATCTGCCTTAGAAACGAGTTTTGCTCGACCTTCCCACCCTGTCCGAGAAGTCCTCGTCGGTGAATTCAAGTGCTTGCTTGCGATGTCTGGTATCTGTTTAAGAAAAAAACCATGGTTGCTACGCGAATTCTATCTGATTTGCAGTTATTTCTTGGACCGGGAGTCAATTCTGCAAGGAAAATTGCGCTCAGAGAGGGCTTGTCTTCTAGACGCGCCAAAAGTGCAAGACAAAATACCTAGAAAAAACTTGATGGGATGTCTTTGGATAAGAAAAACCGACTACAAACAGAATTACCGTCGCGGAAGTCCTTTTGCAACAAATGTTCTGACGTCAGCGTTGATTCCTGCATACCAAACCGATTGCATAGGGTTACTACGTAACCCCAAAAATGAATGATAGCATAAGAATTTTTTTTTAGGATGAAACCAAAACCTTTATGTTGTACTTATCACATCTAGTGAAAACTAGCTAGCTTATGAGACTGAAATTAAGTTTTCTCTGCGTATCTTCTATCATGACGAATGATAGGGCAATGCAAGAGTTTTGGTAAGGCTTTGCATTCCTTATGGAATTTCAAGAAAATATGTGTGCTTTTGGAAACAACTTTAAATAGATAGAAGTGGAAGAGAATGGTTATAACATGGGATTTGACCTGTAGAGAGTGGAAGGGAACATGAGAGAAGAATATGTGTAAAGGTTTAGCATACCATAGGGGAACAATTTTTGAACGTATTTTCATGTTGAGAAGATGGAACACACATTAGAACATTACCTTACAAACATCATCACCTACGCATTACATCCAATGTGTTGTAGGAGGAGAATGATAGAATTGGATTAAGTGACTGCATGATGTTGTGACAAAACAATAACATGTGCCATTGGCAAGGGAGGTGAAAATCATATAGTTTATCCATTTGAAAATAAGAGATGTACACTAGGTAATGGGGACAAAGACAATTAAGAAAACTAGGTTCAATTAGGAAATGACGTGTATAGATCACACAAGGTTTCTCGTACCATTCACGTTCAATTCATTATAGAACTGTCAAATTTCATGTATTTGTGATGATTTTTGTTAGATATGAAATCATTCATTAACCACAAATAAATTGTCCCACATTGTAGAATGCCTCTTTTTTCATCTCCTTTGGTTTGAAGCTCCACCACAGGTTTCAAAAAACAAAACAATTTAAGTTTTCCCACAAAAAAAGCTTGCATTACTCTCTTAGCAGTGCTCAATGTTCCATATTTTTAGCGAAGATGATGTATACAATCTAGAAATCCAAAAAATACATGTATTTTGAGAATGATGTTAACCTCTTTGTTTGTTGAATTTTATTCGCATAAGCATTAAACATAAAACTCTTACTTGCACACGCATAAAGGCTTCCCTCCATTTATGAATTTTCAGTAATCACCATGTCTTCCAATCTCTAGTTTCCAAATTTGAATAAGATGTGTTTTTCCCATAAGCAACAATTTTCATCCTTCATAACTTGATGTACGCTCCCATTAACTTTATTCGTGTGGAAAATTGTGTTAATGTATTAACATTCCTTTGTTAAGCAAAAGAACTTCCTAGGAAGCACAATCATAATCTACAAACTCATCCCAACGAGAGGTCATCCATGTATTTTGAATGTCAATGTTTATGGAAAACATCATGTTCTCCTTCTAATCTTAATGGTAGTATAATATTGTGAATGGTATCTATGTTATCTTTTGTTTCCTATCCTCTGATAATGAAACCACTTATTGACTAGAATTATCATTCGATTTGAGAAGTCATTTTCAAAAACTTTTTCCATTTTTAGTTAATGAAGGTTGTGCCTAGGAATTGAAAACATAGCAAGAATCCTACATTGTATAATAGTGATATTTATGTTGAGTGAACAACATGTTATAACAACATGTTATACTCAATGAATTTGTTTAATTGAAAAATTATTGTATGTGGGGATAAACTGAAGTAAATGTGTGCATGAACGATATGTTTTTGGATTTTTTGGATGAGATTTATCTTTTGATCTGAGCTTGTGTGATTATTTGATTAGATGGCATTCTAAATTTCTCTGGGATGCTTCATTTAGGTGGTTTCTTAGTAATGTTTAAGATGAGAATAATTTTTTTGAAATTCAAAATGTTTGGGATTTGAACATTGTCCACGGAAGAAGTGTACAGGGTTTAACAATTGTGTTATGTTAATGTTCTAACCTGAATGGAATTTGCATGATGAAAGTGTATATCTTGAAATTGTTTTTTATCAACAAAATTGTCTTGCACAATTTCCAAATCCATTGAGCTATTGCATCAATAACAATCATGCAAATTGTCTAAATGGTTAAGGAGTTTTCCACATGTCATCCGCTTGTGATTGAAATACGAACCCTCTTCAAATACAGGAAAAAATGGCATGAAACCTTAAATTATGAATCTTAAGCATACATACAGCGAGTGAGCATATATCGTAACGAGAAAATTAAGTCCCGTAACGCTGACTTGGTAGAAATTGGGTTCAAGTTTTCTCCTTAATGATTGGTAACATCTCTAACATAAGATTTAAAAAGGTAAGGATCAACTTAATGCATTTCTATGGCTTGTTTACCCTTTTTTTTGACGTCTTAGTCCATCACTATTTGAAGACTCATGTCGTTGGGTTTGTGGAATAATTTGGGGAAGAAGAGGTAAGAATAGTGTAAATCTTTCTATTTTGAGTTTACATTCATTATATTATGTACAATCTGATAAAAGAAGACTTGATTCTCTTGCTAGAGAAATCTCCTTGTTGAAATTCTATTTTTGAGTAATTTTACTACTTATAAAATTCCTAAGATGATGTAAACAATAAGACTTGTGTAGCAGGTAGCAGTTTCATAGCATCACCGTTTCAAACCAATCACCATGATGGATCAACGGGAATGGAACAAGATGTGAACCTTCTTATTGGGGAATTTTAAGATGTAGCAAAGGATGGCTGAAAACATAGTCCAGTTAACATGGTTATGGTGATCTACACTTGGTTCCTAAAAAATTTTATCTTCGAGAAGGATTGATTGATGGTTTGGGAAGGTGATGTATGTTTTTCAACAGATGTGCCATACTCCTTATGTTCTTTTGATTTCAACAATTTCTGCTTGTAAAAAACCAGAAACTTTGAAAAACACTTTCTCACAAATGACATCCACCTAAATCATTTCGTTATGCTTGTACGGTCAAATGAACTAAGTTCTTTCACTTTGGTCAAGCTAGTTTTGACCTCTTATGAAGTTCACTTACTTTTTGTAAATGAAGAGTGTCGTTTCCCTTGAAGAAACACTCTTCCCACCCCATGAGTTTAAGAAGACTTTTTAATGATGTAGAATTCATGGTGCATGCTCATGCATTATAAAGTTTTGTTTGCATAATTCATTGATGACTATTATATTGTTCATGTTTCTTTTAACCTTGATTTTACATCATGAAACATATGGTTTTTGATGCATCTCACAACCCATTATGGTTTATGTAGAAGTGAAGTGTTCTTGTTGTTTTAGCCCTCGAGCTTTGTAAAATCTCAAATGAATCTGTTATTTTGAAAAACATCTGATGAAAAGGTTTGGTCTTACATTAACGTGGACAATTTCTCATGATGCATGACCATAAAAAAGGTACAAGATTCAAACATGCATCACACTAGTGGGTTAAAAAGTTGTTTTCAATTTCCTTTTGTGATTTTTCTTTGGATGTGTTGGGACGTATTAAGGGGTTTAAGGATGTTGGGAGGTATGAATTCATTGACAAAGAATTATGTTATTAGATTGTTCCCATTTGTTTACCATGATTTGGTGGTATTGAAGGACTTGCTTGTGACTTCCACGGTTGAAAAGGTTGTGAAAATAATAAAAGCATGTTTATCTCTATGTATGACACAATGATGTGACAGTGAGAATCATTGGAATTTTCCATGGGAACTATTTCAATGTTGAAAATTTTTGATGACAAATTGTAATGAATTGATATTTTGTTGCTTCATTTGTGGTCAAGTGAGTTGTTTTTATGATGTTGACACAGGATGCTGGAGCTACGAAACAAGTAAAACCCATTTGTTATTGCTTTCTTGTTTTGATTTTTTCATTTGTAGCTCGTACNTTTATCTCTATGTATGACACAATGATGTGACAGTGAGAATCATTGGAATTTTCCATGGGAACTATTTCAATGTTGAAAATTTTTGATGACAAATTGTAATGAATTGATATTTTGTTGCTTCATTTGTGGTCAAGTGAGTTGTTTTTATGATGTTGACACAGGATGCTGGAGCTACGAAACAAGTAAAACCCATTTGTTATTGCTTTCTTGTTTTGATTTTTTCATTTGTAGCTCGTACATTTGGCAAAGGATTGATTGGTTTTATTGTGTGCCACAAGTTAATGCTCAGTTACCATATCTAGTGAGGTCACAATGTTTAACCCATCATGTGAATTCATCCTTAAATCTGAATGTTCACAGTGCTAAGCGTTGTTGAGGTCTTGAGAATTATTCCCAAGATCATTTTGGTATATACATGATGAAATGTTTCATTTCACTGTAACATATGGTTAATAGATATTGTATTTTTGTATTAAGTGTGGTATGACATCATGCATTGCTCAATTAGGAAATTTTCGATTTGCATTATGAGAAATGCCTCAAGGGGGTACTTATTGTTGTGGAGAGTGATAGATATTGAATTCAAATCTTTATCATGTTCAAAATTGTTTCAACAAGAAATGAACACATAATTTAGCGATGAATGTGCAATGATTATGTCCAGTTTTAGTTGAAAGAGTTTCCTTTGTAAGCCTTTCATTATCGTAAAGGTGGTTTTTGTATGGGAGATGATACATTGAATATGAATTGGCGGACATAATGTAATGGACTACTCAACTACGCAGGACCCTTCGGCCTTTACATTCTAAGCATCATCTTCAAAATTATGAAAGAAATTTTTAATGGTACAAGTATCTTGCTAGTAAATAAAATTTATTTTTTGATAAAAAGTTTGTCCTAGATATGAGCTTAAAAATCCATATGCTTTATTCAAGTATACACACATATCATATGCACATTCGGCACATTGAGTATGTACCCACATAATAGTTTTCTAAGTTCTCAGAATAATGAGAAAAGTAATGGCTTAGATTTTACCTCTCTGAATAAAGGGTTTTTCATATGGATTCAACCAAATTGGGAATAATTGTCTTTTTCATTGATCACATAAAAGCATGAACATACGGTAAACAATAGAAGAAATAGACGATGTATAGGGTAAAAAGAAAACTTATTGAAGCATAAGATACTAAGGTAAAAGGTGATAATGTGCTACATCACACATGCCAATATTGTACACGTCTTATCCTTAATTAGATTATCTCGACTTGCTTCTTGCTTCCTTCTCAATATTCATTGTTGGGATGAAAGTTGAGATAAATCATAAGTTCAAAATTTCCTTCTTTATTGTTTCTTTATTCTTCAAATTCACATGGAGAGTGAAAACGTTTTGGATCAATGTTGAATACTTTCTATACATGGAACACATTCCTACAACAATTTTACATTCTTGTGGTTAGGAAGTGATTGGATGACACATGGATACTTGAAGGAAGGTTTTGGAGGAATAACATTAAATAAAGGAGGTAAAGATGGCTTAATTATCCATACCAAAAGTTTATTTAACGGATTACAACTCACCATAGGAACATCTTAGTCCATGATAGGTTATCATTTACTTACTATGAAGTTATACTCTTCAAGGGAGGACCGAGGACCAAGGAAAGCAAGTTCGAAAATATTTTGAGATGAATTGCATATATGAAAGTCATGAAAATGTTTATGGGTGATCATTTGGGATCTGAAGAATATGAGGTGATATGGAATGGAATTTGGGGTCATAGTTTGGAATGGTTTTCTTGCCCTTACCAAATGAAGGTTGGATGGAGCAAGGGACAGAGGCTTTAAATTCTTCCATTTTGACTTTAGGCATATTTCTTAGGGAATTTATATTCTCATTGACAAGGCTTTCAAAATACTTGTTGGCCATTCAACTTTGAAATAGAGCATGTTATAAGGTCGAAAGCAATTCCCCCCTTTCTTGGACACATATGAATATCTTAGAATAACACCATGCACAAAAACTAGTAGGAAAGATGTTTGTTAGACCTTAAGCATTCATTTGGTGTGTAATAAGAGGATGGAAAAGTTGTTTCAATAAGGAAGTGAGGTAGGAATGGATGATTGGGTAGTTCAATGTGCACCATCACTTCAGGAAAGTTTCAAGAAATGAGTTAAGGATGCTTTTTTTGGAAGTGGATAGAATATTTATAAAGCACCTACCTTGGTGTTTCTTGTATTTTGTTTTGTCTAAGGTGGAATATAATTGAGCTTGTTGAAAGAAGTAAAAGAACCCTCAAAGATGAGGTGTAATTTTTTCAGGTTAAAGTTTTCAATTTGGTGCTTGGATCTTCCCATTTTTGGTTATGCTCTTTGTTTATTTTATAAATGGAAGCTTCTCATCACCTTAAAAATGTCGCATGTCATGTGTACAACCATCTGAACTTGCATGTTGAAACGTAATCATGTACAAAGGATTGGGTACATTGACATATATGTTTGTGAAAGCTCCATCATCTAACGTCTTGTGAAGGGAAATGTGTTATCACTTCTCATCTAGATGGAACAAGAGTTTTGGAAATTTCAATCTACATTATGGACCATGAATTGGGAAAAATGAGGAGAATCTAATCAATAGAAAGCATTGATTTACATTTAAAATAAAGAACAAGGCACACCGTTTAGCGGCTTGTATTATCCATGTTTCCCTTAGAAAGAAGGTGTTTATCAAGGTGCATTCTTCATAGATCCTGAAGGAAATCTCTTGCCATTGTTGAAGAGAGGAGGACATCTCTCTCCTAGTGCTTTTGTAGAGAGTTATTGAGGTTGTTCCCAAGTAGATAAAATGAAATAGGAAGGAGAATTGAATCAGTTAGCTTGACTTTCCATACAATTACAACCAATGAAACGGGCAGTCGCCTCATTATCTTTTTCATTGTGGTTCTTTACGAGGAAATACAAAAGAATGAAGATTAAATTTGACATTGCTCTTTCACTCAAGTTGGAAATAATGACTTTGTGATGGAATTAGCAGATATATCGATTATAAATGGATTACTATAGTCGTTCTACAATATTTCAACCACAATTCACATAATTTGCAGTTGTAGTCAGAATCCAGAGTTTAGATTGAAATGTTTCGAATATGACAAGGATCTTATCCCCTATTCCTTTTATTTTGATTTGAATGCTCACTTAGTTTTGATAGACAATGGGTTGTCTTGTGAAGGTTTGCTGCTTTCCATTGTAGCCAAAGGTGCCTTTGGAGTCAAGCACGCCTTAAGGTGTCATTAGGAGAATTCTATCAATGGATTAATTCCCTCAAAATCCTCATGTCATTGCTGATTTCCGTGGTGCTTGAGGATGTCCTAGTGGGCAGGCTATTGTGCACATTCATGTTGTTGTTTCCCTGTGGCGACCAATGTGGAACATCTGGCAAACTTCTTACCACTCTGACATCGGGTGGACACAAGTCGCAAAGCCAGTATTGAATATGCACAAGTCTGCAAAAGCCGGTTTTTGTTTTTTAAGTCAAGTTAAGACATTCCTGCCTTACAAATGCACCTAAAACATTGACATGCTGGACAGGGAAATGCTGTTCAGACATTCTAGTCGTTACTGAATAGTTTGAACTGATTGGCCTAATGTATTGAAATGATTGTTGCTAGCTTTGGTATTCCTAGGTGGCAATCGATTCGCATTTGATTGCAGATTTGCGATTCACGTGCTTCCACGCCCATGAAGCCACGAGTGCGAGAAATTGGATTGTCTGAGATTTCCGAATCTATTCCAGCTGTGGATGGTGGAATTTGTGTTTAACGACTTCCGCAGACGACCACCTGTACACTCGGGAAAAGCCTCCCGTGTCCCCTCCCTCCAAGGATCTTGCCATCTTTTTTTCCTCGGCCACGGCTGGAAACGAGCAAGGAAACATTTGTTTTCAGTTCCTCAACCGAACTGGCTACTATGGGTCTGAAAGTTGTGGTTCTGCTCAGGTAATCTGCGATTTTGCACATTATTGGACGTTTTGAAGGAGTTTTTGAATCGAAAGGCATCTTATCTGATTGATGCTCAATTTCCTGAAGCTCACAACCTCACTTATCCGCGCGATAGAGAGTCCTTTCTCGCGAGAGAGCAGTAGCTATCGTGAGCAAAAGTCGGGAGCTCGGGAGTTCACTCTAGCTGAGTGCCGTGGGTCAGCAAGTGCGGCAGAAATAGACATGCGTCAAAAGCGTTTTTGCATGGCAGTTGACTCATCGGTCAACGATCGGGCAAGGACCATGCGGGGTGGGAGCAGGGGGTGGCGGGCGGTGGGGGCCGGGGGTGTGGGATAAACATTTTTTTTCGTCCCCTTTCCATTCATCGTTAACCCAAACGAGGGCCTAGTGCGCTGTGGCCTCACAGTGGACTGAAAAGTCGGCCATGGCTGGAAACCAGCAATCAAGGTTGCCGGTTTCGGAAAATTCGGACAGCTTCTCCGGGTTCTGGAACCGTCAATAATACATGTATACATGTATCCATTTACTGAAGAAGGCAACGATGTCGATGGTACCTCGGACGCAAGTACTGAGATCGGGAAGTATCTCACAGTGTGTCCCACGTATCGTTTCCACCATTGCCTTATCCAGTCAAGGAATGTGTCTGTATCTCAGCTGCTTTCGACCATTCTACTTTTCATCCGAGCGACTTGGACTGTCCAATCCTACCGATGAACTGAGTATTCAGCTGGGAAAAGGAAAAACGGAAAAATGGAAAATGAAAAGGGGAAAAAGGGATTAAAATGATGGTCCGCGTAAGTGATCCATTTGCCCGGAACCCAGAAAATCTGTCCGAAAACTCAAATATCGAAATCCTTGCTTGTTTCCAGCCGTGGCCCTCGTTAATCCTAACGTGCTGTGTGGGCGGTGGTGTCAGTTCGAGTGCACGATTTCTCCTCCTCCTGTCCATCCCCGCGGAAGGGTAACGGCGCCTTAAAGTTCTGTGACCTCTAACCGCCGCCATCCGCCCCCTGTTCGTCTACGTTCTCTCTCTCTCTCTGTATCTCTCTCATTTTGGAATGACTCTCATCTCTCTCACCTTCCGCGATGCCGCGAGCGACTCCGCAGTCGTGGCTCGATGGCCCTCTGGGTCGTTCTGACGTAAATAGCCGTCCTAATTTCGCCGCAATCCCGACTGCCAGCCAGTGACGTCAATGTAAGGCTGCGCATGCATATGTCAGATTTAAGATCTCATCACATGTCATGTCACGTCAAAACGTTGCCAGCAGCCAATTTTCCTTTTTTGTCCGCTTTCCAGGTCCTTTGTCTCCACAAAACGTCCGCCGCCGGCTCATTACAGCCTGACTGCCAACCACCCCACACGTTTGAACACACATTTTCATGCTCCTCAATCGCCCCTTGTCCAGCACCCCTTCACACTGCAGCTGGGTGCTTTACGCACTCGCTTTTCGACGACTGCGCTCCTGGCGTGTGCGCCAAAGACAGCAGCAGCGCCATCGACGGCCGACGGTACTTCCGAATTCAGAGCAGCAGCACGACCTGCAGTTCTTTGTGCATCTCTTTCTCGAGCAGCACTCGCTGAATGCCGCAACCGCTGTACCTACAGCAGCTGAATCTGCTTGCAGGGAAGGCGCGTGAGAGGGCATCGATAACCAGCTGGTACCGCCGTCGCAGCAGAGGCAGCGGGAGCAAGCGCGAGGAGGATTTGGTCTACACTGGAAAACTCTGAAGGGCTGTCCACCTGCCCGCATGCTTCGGTCGGGGCAAGGGAGGCAGCGAAGCACATCTGCTGCAACAGCAGCTGTGCAAGCACCACCACCAGCCGAAGCTGCTGCTCACGTAGGTGCAGCCGACATCCACATTTCCTCGAGCGCAGTCACGCAACAGCA
>SZWC01002660.1:32731-54980 GCA_023375785.1 Penium margaritaceum
CCAGGCCCTCCCCCACCACCAGGCCCTCCCCCACCACCACAACCCTACCACCACCCCACACCCCCTTTCCACCACCACCCCAACCGCTTCTCCCCCCACCACCACGAACCCCACCCCCACCGCCACTCCCCTCCCCACGCTGCCGCCCCCACTACCATCACCCAACCCCCTCACCCCTACCCACCACCCGCACGGGAAGAGGAAAGTTGCGGGAAAACAGTTGATTAACTGGAAAGTAAATTACGCGGACATTTGAAAAGTGGACAGTTCATATGCGGACAGCTGATAGATGAACACTTAAATTGTGCACAGCTGATTAGTGGCCAGATAATGAGAGGGTAGTTAATAGTATGACAGTTCATGGGAGGTCGACTGATAATATTATTTTACGACAGCCATCTCCCCTCCTCCGCCGCCTCCGCCGCCGTAGCCTATGCCTTGTTGACGAGCCACACGCCACTGACGCCAGGGTCCGCCCCCACGTCCACCTTGCCCCCCTCGCTGATCCTCAGGTACGTCTTGTGCTGCCACGACTTGATCTGCCACCCCTCGTCCTTCTCCTCAAACAACCACCGCGCCTTGGCGTCCACGTCAGCCACGATTGCCACGTCGGTATCCCCCGGGGCGGTGACAGCGAGGACGAAGCCGGACGGAAGCAGCTTGATGGCGTAGTAGTCGTCCAGGTCCAGCAGCTCGAATTTCTCGCTGTCGCCGACGGCGGTTTTTATCGAGACGCTGCCGCCGGCCTCCGGCGGCAAAGCGCTGAGGAAGCCGCCGTACTCGGCGTTTTTCAGTGACACGGGGTTGCCGTCCAGGAAAGGCCGCAGCTTGCCCGCGGGGTCTCCCATGCTGTGCGGGAAACGGAGAATGGCTGACGGCCGACGTGCACGGCGCGAGAGTGGCGCGTCTGTGGGTCGAACGCAGAGTGGTGACGAGGAAGGATGAGGGCCTCGTGGAAAGGGCTTGGTTTTCTCACTTCAATATTTTCAACTAGTTTGGCGAACGAATGTGTGGCTCGGGACAATGGTGGAAGCCGCTACGACAATCTATAGCTTGCAGAGCTGCAGGGCGGTGTGAGAGAGCTTGCAGAGCTTCGCACGAGAACTGAGAGCTGGGAGCTGAGAGGCGAGAGCTAGCGTGCTCTAGAAGCCAGAAATCGAAGCGGAACATTCTTCGAGTCTGTCGCGCCACGGCGAATTGCTGCCAAACTGGTTTCGTCCAGACAAGTTCCCAAAAAAACCTAGGACAGGAAAGATGAAACAGAGAAACACATAGTCAGTTGGACTAAACATTTTGTTACGGGTGCAGAGGTTAAAAACAGAAGAATCAACTTGCATGATGAAGCAAACATCAAGGACTAAAGGCTAACGAATTCGCATTAAACCTTAGACATTTGATTTTAATTTATGACTTAAAAATATCCATTATGAAAGGAATGAAATATTCAGATTATTCCATGAACACAATTAACACTATTCTTAAGTTAAAAAGGTTTGCGCATGAGAAAACAATAATTGAAATACAAATTCAAACAAAAATATGGAAATAAAATACATTCATAAACAGAAAAATTCATAAACAGAATATTTCATAAACTTTTACAGAGAATCAATAAAAATTAAAAATCATTCAAAAGGAAAAAATGAAACATATGTAGAAAGTCTACAGAATCTTAGTAAATATTTGCAATTTTAATGAAAAAAAATATCTCTCATATTTTTCTAAAATAATTATTTTCTTTTGCCAACATTTTCTATAGCAAATGAGCCATTTTTTCGGTTACCAATTCCGTCTAAAAAGCATTCCCGGGTTTCCGAGGTTGGAGACCAATATCTCGACAATTTGAGGTTCAATAATTAATTTCGGGCTAGATTATAGTTTGACTCTAGCCCGGATTAGGTTCATATACCAGATTCAAGGTAAGAGGAGTGTTGCGATAGAAAATCTATCACGTCCCTCCTCCTGCCCTCTAGTTGGCCGCTAAGGTTCTGTTCCAATGTTGACGTACCATGTGGATCGATAAGTTTTTATGTTCCATGTTTACAAAAATTCCCTATGAAAACCCAATCTGTTTGTGGAAAGACATGTCTCAACCAAAATGGTTGAGACGACCATTCGCCCCTCCTTCTTGGAGGTACTATTATGAGGGCTTGCGTTTTGGTTCCATATTTAGATGGAAAACAGCACATGATTGTTACATTTTCTTACAACCATTTTATCTAATTTGGGAGAGGAAGGATTAAAATAGAAATTTTCCTAAGTTTATATCACCAAGGGATTTGCTCTCATCACATAATTCATGGGAGTGAATCCAATGGGAGTGAGAAAAGCGTGAGAGTACTTCGTGTCATGGCCATAACGAGAGCAACAAAATTTATAACTGTCAGATGCTAGCCGACAGTAAAGGAATTCAAATTCTTGAATTGAATATACAACCTCTACGGTGGCAGGACCTAAACCGATGGGTGAATATGTTAGTCAAAAAATAAATAAGTTCCTTGTTTAGAAATTCAAAATGCCTCGATTTTGGGTGAAACAAAAAAACATAATGAAGTTCACACAAGTGCTTGAAAATACACTATAAATGTAATACACAGGAATTTAATCTCAAGTTTTCTAAAATTTATGGTTGAGGAATTTTTAAAACAGGTTTATAATTCCGAAGTGTCTTTCTCAATGCATATCCAAAAACAACATTTTTCAACAAATGTATGAGGAATAATTCAAAAAGACCCTAAATTCAACGTGCATCAATCTCACATCTAAGTTGACGTCTCATAATTTTTCACTCAACCATTTTACTATGAATATATCATCCCATAATAAGTCCTTTTAATATAAATCTTGTTGGGATTTTGGGGGGGCACACGCGGGAACGGCTAACTACCTCACCGTGGAGCTTTCACAACAGCAAGATGGGTCCTTCTTATCCCACAATCTTTTGTGCATTTAGCAAACTTGGCGAAAGTCAAAATGTGGAATGGAGTCTTGTTAAAGGTAAAAATTACAAGTACAACATCTCTCCAAGGAAAAGTAACTAAACAGAGCTTAGCTCCATGCTCTGACTCGTTTCCTCGCCCCAAACTGGGGTGCAATGCCTTTCTAAGCCGTCAAGGCCATCCATGCAAGGGTCTCGGCATAGCCAACATCTCTAGTGATGGAAGGCCTTCAGGACATCAAGGCAAACTCTACGCTAGGTTGGGAGCACTTGCCAGGCTGACAGGTTCCTCACAAAAACATCTTTTATATTCTGGTTGGTCTAAGCAAAGCCACCAATAAACAGGTAGTCCTCCTCCAAAGTTGGCAGGGAGAGCCAGGGTTATCGGAGCCTTACAAGGATCTTCAACATGAACTCCACCTAGACTGGCAGGTATGGCGAGGCTTACAAGGGCAAAGTTACTCTTACAAGGGCCATGGAGGGATATTCATTAGTGACCTCACCCCAGGCTGGCACGCCAAGCCAGGCATACAGTGACCTTGGAGGGTGGAGATATTTGAGTTGAGAAACTTCAAATAAACTATTAAATATCATCCACTTAAGATCATTGAGTATGCGAGGGCCATCGCCTTTTATACTTACGGCCTTGGCAAGTTGACTGTCTTGGTGGTGGTCAGAGAGGCTTCCTCGTATGCACGGTGAAGTTTCACCATAATCGTGGCTCTTGCACCACACCTGAGTACATGGCTTTGTAGGTGTAAGCCATTACCGTGTGTGTGATCCTCAGATCATGTGGTTTCTTATGGATTAATGAGAGCAGTTGATCAGCGTAGCAGTAGTGCTTATACATCAATGGTCCTTTTAGATGCACATGAACCGTTGATGTCTGAGAACCTGGCTTGAGGAAACTTCTTCTCTATGGAGGCTTATTCTCAATCAAATCCTTCTCTCTACCTTTGTTGATTGTAAACTTACACTTGAGTCACGTGGAAACTTCCTTCTGAAGGAAGCTTCATTAGGTTCCATAGTTTAGCTTCTCCAAAATCTACTTCTCCTTGAGGCTTTACTACTGCTTGGTTGATACTACCACATGATCGCGTGTGGTCTGTGAATTTTCGTCATCGTGAAGCTCGCACAAGAGCTCTCCATGTAGGTTGTCCACATGGCAATGAGAGAGAAACGCTGAGTTGTGCTTTCGGATTATAGGTGCAAGGCGGTCCCCACTTATCGCCCTCGCATTGGTCCATACATGCAGGTGAGTCTGGTTTGGTCCCACCTGACCATCAAGCCTTTGCATATTTTTTAACTCGTGTCTACTTTAAGAGGCATGCATTCTCCTCAAGCGCATGCTTCCATAAAAATCTCCTTTCACAACCTTTGTGGGATATATAATCAGAGAAAATTTGGGTCGTTCACGAAGGAGATTCTCTGCCAAGTTTCACCCAGGAAATTCAAGAAAAATATCATAGATTCTTTGTTGAGCCTTTACTTGGAGTTTCGATAGTGCCATAATAAAGAAGTAGATAACCGTAGCTATCCCTCACTCAAACAAATCTTTTCTCTAATATAATCAATATATGGCTTTAAAAATAGTGTATTACAAACTCAAATGGATGATACATGGCATTCCTCTTACATAATGATCATTGTGGGCCCATTTTTTCACCCATATTTGTATCCATGTTTTTAAAAAGTAATTAGGTTAATTCTTCCACGTGTTCCTTCAAACACCTTATCTAGTTTCGTTAAATCAGGGGTAAAACTGAAAGTTTTTTAATCCTTTATATCAAAGGGTTTGGTGCTATCTAGATATAGTCCATAGGAACAAATTGAGTGGGAACGAGATGAGTGTGAGAGCAATTTATGTCGTGGCCACATTGGGAGCAACATATTTGATCGTTGTCTAATTTCCGGGGGCTACAAAGGACTTCAAACGCTTGTATTGAATGTTTAAAACCTACAAGGGGAGAGGATCTTAACTTATGTGCGAATATGACAATCACAAAAAATGAAAGTGCCTTGTTTGGGAGACCACATCCAAAATTTAAAATTCTTGATCTGAGGGTGAAAGAAATTGAACAAAATTCATTCAAAAAATTGCACTAATATTCTTGACAGTGCCGCACTACTTGGTGGATTATGTGGACATCAAACTAATGAGAGGTCATGATAACATGGTGGTTTCTAAGCGGTTGGTGCATGTGTAAGCTGAATTGCATTTTGTATTTGGATGTTGTATTCATTTTGAAATATATGACGAGGAATAATTATGATTTTTGGAATTTATCTTTCCCTTCCTTTCCAATTCTCATTGTACCTTGTTTAAATGCTTTATTTTCCATCAGTGGTGTTGTTAAGATCATAACTTCAGTAGAAAAAATCATTTCTCATGTTCTGAACATCGTCACATTTAAGCATGGCTATTCTCAACTTTCTAGTTGAGTGAATTTGAGTACTTTGTTGGCAAGAATAACAGGCTGATAGTGATAGTGATATCGTCCAAATCGGCTCCTCCTCGAAATATCACTATGACTTTTGGATTCTCTCGTTTGTTGCAGTCGTCGTGCCGCCGTTGACGCAAAGGCGTCGCTCTACACCGCGCTATGCGGCGGAAAGCCCGTTTGGTCTGCCAAAAATTTGCAACATGTACTGGTGCAGGAAGTCCGCAACAGTTCCAGCGCACGTCCTTGAGCAAAGCAGCATAGGTTAACGACGGATGTTGTCTGCTGTTGCGAAGTGCTTTGGCAAAGTGCTGCTGTAAACTGCTGTTTCTTGTGGCCGGCAACGTTACGAGGTACCCCGTAACGGATTTTCAAAAACGTTATCCACCCCGTTCGAAGGCTTTTGATCTCCATTCGCCCCGTAATTCGATTTTTGATATCCATAAGCCCCAACTTTAAACATTTGAATCCAGACCGCACCGCAGCCAGAGTGTCAGTAACAAGGTACCCCGTCGGGTACATGGTCATTTTCCAGACATTTCCAGTTTGCAACTTCAGTGTAATCTCTCAATATAAAAATTTTATTGTCATCAAACATTTTAGTTAAGTAAATGAGACCTTCCAAAAAGGCCGGGGGAGTAAGGGGGGGGTGTGGACGGATACATTGCACACCGTCATTTGTGGAGGGAGGGTTTGAAAAACAAACACGCGAGCAATTCAAAGATGACACCTGACGATAAGAGGCTTTTCCATCTGTTTCTTAGGACGTGTTCCGAGAAATATGAAAAACGCTAAAAATACCTTACACGACTCAATACGGAACAGGGTATATTGTAACGTTATAATATACCCCTCATTTCGGGGTATATTGTAACAAAACAATCTACCCCGCGGGCCATCGCGGGGTTTATTGCCACCAAAACCGTGAAAACAAGGCTTTTGGGAACAAAAAATGAGAGGCAGGGCGACCTGTGCTAAATGTTTTGGCGACAAGGGGTTTGGCGAGTTTGGTTTCAGAACCCAAGGTATCTGGATATTTTCTTCTTCTTGTGGATGTTGCCGATCAGTTGTCGCACCACTCTCTCGGGCGGATTGACAGGTCCAAAACAGCACCTTGAACACGCCACCTGAAACCGGAGTTAAATTTTCTTTTAGAATATAATTCGCAGAGTCTGTTTGATCTACCATCATCCTTGAAAATACAGAGCTCATAGTAGATTACAGACAACGCATACGGCAAAGTTATAATCTACCACGCTTCTCTCACTTACGTAAGCTATCCGCCACGTGATCCGTTTTTAAAACATTATTTGCCACGGATACCGAATTTAGATCAGATGAAGCCACGGTTTCCGAAAGTAGACCACCAGAAGCCACACGAGCTCGATGCAGATCTCCATATGCCCCTTTTGCTCTGTCTAGTCGCAGAACTTGTGGATTTCTCTCTTTGTATATCAAGGCTTTTCTCTCCGTTTTCTTTAGTAGAAATTTCCCTAGAAGTTTAGAAGAATAGGCCCTTGTAATGTCCCACGCAGAATTGACGTTTCGTCGCGTTATGCACATGGAAGTTCTTTACGTTCGACCATCGAATAACGTCAAACCTGTAACAAACGTTTGCAAATATCGACTAACGTACTCACCCCTATCCCAAAAAGAAATGAAAACCTTGACTTTGATGAACGAATAAAAACAACAATAAGATGTCATGACAAGCCCTTAGTTCACAGGGTATATATGAACATCTTATATGCGCCTCGTGGCATATCAGAATTGCCAAAAAAGAATCAGTGGTTCATCGTGATCAAGAATTGGAAACCATGGCAATCTGTGTTCAAAAATCGTAAAGCGTGGCATATAGTGATTTAATTCTGAAACTAGTGGCACGGGAGATTACCTCTGTCGGAACGCGTGACCCTATAAATAATTTTTTGCAACGCATAACAGATGAGTCTGCAGAACTTGCAAGTCGCCTTGAACATGAACGGTAGCCGGACCTGAATAGAAACCAGCATACTATGAATGTAGAGAGGGTTGTAGAGAGGAACTTGGAACCATGAACAATGGCTCGTGATGCGAGATGAGGATGATGGCGAGATCCGAATGACGTGACCGAAGCAAACCCATCAAGGATGGAACTTCGGCCGCCGAACACGCCGACGCCGAATCGGACCCAAGCGGAGCGGATCAAAAAGTCACCAAGGTAACAGCTTCTAGAAGGGAGCCCGGTGGGAAAGATTTTCTGCCTTGAACATCTTAAAAACTAAAAATAAAGAGGTTTGTTATCGACACAATTCCGATGTTCCTTATTATAATAGTGCCACGTACGTCTGGTAGAGTTGTTGCTAATGTTCTGATTTTAGCACTTGAAGTTGCTCATTCAGGCGGGCAGTAGGTCCGAGCAGGAAAACGTTTTTGGGTCGAAAACGATCTTAGTCCGTATGGCGTCCAGCTCCTTCGCGGCTTGATCGTAAGAAGTCATGAACGTGGCGGACCAGAGTGAGCGCAAATCGCCCATCCCCCGATGCTGACGCGAGACATGAAGGGATCTACGTGGATTGTTCTTTGTCAATGCCAGGGGTCGGTCTCGCTGAACTCCGGCACCGCAGTGAGAGACCGTGCGACAACATGGAGTTGGTTCGAACTCGACTTGAAAGGGCTACTAAGGACGCATACGACATCTCATACAGCCAGCCTTTCCAGTGGCGATGATTTACCCTACTAGTATCTAAAAGGTTGAGCCAAAATGTTAAAAGTATGAAGACAAACGCTTGTGGAGGTTGGTGAATTTTAAAAAATTACCAAATTCCAGGTTTGCATTACACGCGAGGAAAAATAAAAAAGTTGTCTTGGTGTGGGCTCGACCCCACCTGTGTGCAAAGAGATTTGATGTGTTGGAGTTTGAACTTCGAAGTTCAAACTTTGAAGTTAGAGTCAGCGGCGGAGGTTCGAGCAATGCGCATGCGGCTTTGTCCATGAATCCAGGCGAATTCGCATCTAGTCGCTCCGTCCAAGAAGCTAGACTTGAACATACACGCCAGGCTCAGCGGAAAAAATCACAGAATAGCCCGAAAACATAGTTCGGGACATGGACAAAACAACCCATGTGAAGTAAGGACAAATCCAAAAAACTGGTAAAAAAATTAAATGAAGCACCTTTTAAATACTAGTACGGTACCTTCAACTTAAATTCATGCATTTTTAAAACCGAGTTTCCATTCTGCTATTCACTGGAAAATGGACCCCTTTGGAATTTTTGGATGCTCATCTAACCGAAGAATCCCACATAATGTTGGAAGACCCTCACATTCCTTCAAAGTTTCAAACTTCAAAATCGTAATCTAATCTTCTGAGTCTTAGACCCTAAGTGGCTCTCTGTTTGCCACCAATTCACGTTATCACAATCTCATTCTGAAAGGCGAAGAAAACGTTAGGTGAAATCTTACCTTTTTTTCTTTATCGAACTTCGGAAAAAGGCATACTCAAGAGGGCATCTTGTGAAGGTTTTTATGGCTAATCATTGCGTGATGTGGATGTGCGAAAAAATCAAAGTGTAGAATAATTTTAGATGTGATTCACCCATGTTCTCCATGCTTTATTTGAGAACACGAGGGTGGAATAAATACTTACTTTGCACAAATGTGAAGTTCAGTGCGGTATTCCAACTTCAACTGATGTGTCCGTAAAAGAGCTGCTACAAAGAGAGATGTTTGCATCTCCATGCATCACTGTCGAGCCCATCGTTTGGACATGCTTACACTTGCAAGTTCTTTTGTACACGTTTCTCTCATTTACCCAAGCTATCTGGCACGTGATCCGTTTTTATAAAAGTACTTATCTGTAGCGTGGCAGTGCCACGCTGACCGGTCGAAGGAGCCACGTGGCTCGAGCGGGGTCGCCTGGGACTGTGGGCGGTGAGACGGGATGGCTTGAGGGTCGGAGACCCTCAAGCACTGCGGTTTTGGCCTAGTCGTCCAAGGATTTCGTTGAATCCATTACATTATTATTAGAGCTCCGGGGCTCGAATCCCACGTTGGGATTACCGGAGATGCCGAGGCGGCTCTCACTCCTAGCGGGGGGGGAGTGTAGCGTGGCAGTGCCACGCCGACCGGTCGAAGGAGCCACGTGGCTCCAGCGGGGTCACTTGGGAATGTGGGCGGTGAGACGGGATGGCTTGAGGGTCGGAGACCCTCAAGCACCACGATTTTGGCCTAGTCGGCGAAGGATTCCTTCGAATCCGTTAAATTATCACAACATCTGAAGTTATATTGAAAGAAGCCACAGTTTCCGAAAGTAGATCACAAGAAGTGTTACGTACCAGACGTACACGAGTCCCTTATCTTTCCGTGGTGGCATATCTTTTCGAGTGGGCATTTCTATTATTAGACAAGCATCCCAACGTGTCGCAAGACCTCGATATTCACTCCTACGGTCGAGGAAAAACCGGCCAACTGCCCTCGTCCCCAGTGAACCTTCCTCCACCTTCCGATGACCTCGACCAATCTTGCGGATGTACGATAGAAGTGTCACAAACCTTTCAGTTGACTTCTCGACGCACCGAGATGAATGTAAATTTATAAAGATGCATCTTGCATCTTGCTCGTCCACTCTCAAAGCCCCCCAACTTGTCGGCGGACCTTCTGGAATCCGACCACTCATGACGCGATTCCACACGCGTCGCTCGACAATTGACCGAACGACCCTGACTATGTCTCATTCGTAACTCAACACTTGTATAATTACGTTCGATTATTTCGACACATGTCATCGAAGTACACTTATCGTTAATTATAAATTGCTCAGGTGTATGAATTTCTAAATCACGTTCTGCCTCGCGATTTCTACCTGTTCACCATCCACGTCCCGTTCGACATAACTCTTGGTATCAAAGAGGAGCGGAGCTGGAGAGGCATCCGACTACTTTACCCATCCGGAGGACTACCTCGCACAAGTCGTCAGCACGTCTTGCACGTCAAGACTTCGCAGACTTCGCAACTTCGGCGTGAAGTGAGCAAGCGTAACCGACGACCAGCAACGGGTCTTCGGTGACGACTTTGGCGATGGAGGAGCAACGTGCCCATGCACGCGAACCCTAAAGTAGCAGCGAACGTTGGCGTGGCAGCCTATGCTGCAGCTGGATCAACCCATACGACTCTGGGGACCAACTCGGTCGCGGATCCGATGGCGATAGACCAACTGCCCCTACCGACGACCTTGACGACAATAGCAGGGACGACACGTGGCACCAGACGACATGCGCAGATCAACGAGGAACCCCGCGGCCACGCTTTTTTGTGGCAGGACGCTCTCGATTTTTGTGAGCTTGTAGCGGCAAAGCCACCGCGTAATCTGATGTAGTAAGGGGATCGCCTGCTAGCGTGGGATGGTTTATGCCCAGCAAGCATGCCTTCCCACTTGGTTGAGAAACCAGCGGATGCAAAAGTATCGAGTTAAACCTTTCTAAAAGTACAAGTATTGTACAAGGAACAACAGCTTTACAAAGAGGTCAACTATGTGCTCTGATACAATTCCTCGCCCTGAACCGGGGTGTAATGCCTTGCTAGGCCATCAAGGCCGTCAAAGCAAGGATCTCAGCACAGCCACCGTCGCAACACTAAAAGGCCTTCCGAATGTCAAGGCTTCCTCCTCTTAAGCTGGCAGGCCTTGCCACGCTTACAGGGGTCTTGGAGGGATTGACCTCCTCCCAAGTTGGCAGAGCTTGCCAAGCTTACAAGGATCCTGGAGGGATCACTAGCATCGTCCTCCACTGAGGTTGGCACACAAGTGCCAGGCTTACAGGGGTCTTGGAGGGACCTCCAGTAGCTTGGTCAAGAACTCTGGTGTTAAGGCATAGAGCCTTGCACATGTTGTTGGAGATTGTACTGGAGATACTGGTGGTGATGAATCTGGAGATGATATTGGCAATGATACTGACGATGCTGGGATGATAGAGAGTGGCAGGACCTTCGCCTTTTATACTTGAGGTCCTGGCAAGTTGACCACCTGAACAAGAAGCTTCCTTTAGGTAGTTCAGGTCTTTTGCCACCTCTGCCTAACTTTGGAGAAGGTTCCATCCAGTGGAAGCTTCCTTCATTTATTGGCTCTTACCAGCACCTATGTTGCTCCAAGGGGAAGCTTCATCAGGTCTTCAGGTGGAACTTCACGCAAAGGTTGCTTGCTCATCAGGCCTTCCTCTTAGGATCGTTGATGTTACCATGCTGCAACACCAGGCCCATCGATCAGGATCCACCTGAAACTTGCACCAAAGTGACCCATGAAGATCCAAGGGTCTGGGCTTCACGCACGATTGAGGTGATGTTGTGCAGGCCTCTTATTCAGGTTGCCTACTGCCTGTCCAGTCATTAGAAATCCCTCTTGACCTGAGTTCCTGCGCACCACTATGCAGATATATTCTGCCAGAAGCATGCGCTCTCATCATGCGCATGCTTGTCCACAAAGCACATTTCACACGCTTTAAGGCTGCTCTTCGGAGAAAATCTGGAATTTCTCTGTCAAGATTCTCAGCCGAGCCGCACCCAGTAGATCCATAGAAACATCCAAAAAACGTTCTCAGGGTCTCTAGTTCGAGTGTTGTCTGTGCCAAACTAAAGTAGTAAATGAGCACAGTTATCGCTCACTCCAACTCTCCCCCTCGATAATTGTGCTGATGATTTTGATGCCTGTAGACCATTATTGAGAGGGTAGAAGAGGAGGAAGGAGGCCGTTCAATTTCTTAGACACTCAGTTGGTCTTTTTGGCTCCACTCGGGTGTAGACACTTCGTCGAGACTCTTTCGGTGGTTCTGTAGCTTGAAACATTTGAGCACCGGTTCTTCTTGGATCATTTTTTGTACTTCCAGGACTCTTGAGAGTCGTTTTGGGGTTTGGAGCACATGGCGGACTCCAAAAACGGTTTGGGTGAGGTTGGTATCACCTCCTCCCCGTGGTCTTCTGTAGTTTCTCATAGGTGAAGAAACTCTCCGACTATATGCACCTTGTCCCTCATGCACTGGGTTGAGGTTGTGTCATGTGAGGTGGTGATTGTATGGCTGGGCCACTTACTGGGACGGCAGTTGGGACCGCCAATGTGAGCACTAATTTTGGGAGAGTAGAAAATGTTGTTGCATCCAGTTATGGGTTCAACCTTTATGAGTGCTCCCCCTGTTGTCTCAGCCAGTTGTCCCTCTGTTGCATTTAGCTCCTCCAACCTGGCAGTCCAATTACTAGCATCGCTTCTAGCCATGGTTGGGACACTTATGAGTGCCCTTTCAGCCCCTACGACCAGTTCTTGGTCGTTTTTTTAGTCTGCTCCCTATGATACGACGTTCTTGCCCCTCTGAGACAGCCATCTTGGGTGTTCAGTCGCGTCACTACAGGTCCGGCCGTTACCAGTCCCCTTGCTTTAGTTTCAAGGACGTTTCATCCCATCCATGGCGTCTGCCAGCCCTTCTTGGTTGCGACCTTACCGGTTGTGTCATTGGCCATCAGGCCGTCTTGCTCCAGTAAATTTAGAGCTCTTAGCTCCTCGTCGATCCTCGTTTTCACCTTTTTTGTTTTTGGTCACGGAGTTGCCGTTGGCTGGGCTCTCATCAATTTCCTCCGGCAATCTTGGGGCTCGCTTGCTTCCAGTCAACGTCAGCTTCCGGTCTTTTTTCTAATTCTTTTCGTCGGGCCTTCGGATGGCTGGGCTGCCCTCGCCAATCCCTCGCAAGTGCATGGTCTGGTGCGAGCTTTGCGCCAACCGTCTCCTGTTTCCTTTTTTTCTCTCCTTTTTTTGTCCTCTTGCTCGTCAGTTGTTCTGGCCCGCTCGTGTGGGCCCACTTGCCGAGGGCCTCCCCCTCGCTTTCCGACGACATCCTAGGGCTTCGCGAGGAGCCATGCCGTCGTGGCAAGGCATTGCTACGATCGAAGCTGCCATCGCGACAGGACCCTAATCCTCCCTACTTCCGCGGCAAGGGTTGCTCACCCACCTTGCCATCACGGCAGACAAGTGCAAGGTCCAATGCGGACCTTCCCGTCGCTTCCGCTCTAGTTGATGATATAGCCTCACGGAGGACCTGTTTTTCTCATGTGTTTGCGCTTTTTTTGTTGCTTCGGCTGGCCGGCTGGTCTGGTCTGTGAGGGCCCACCTGCTCTGGAGGCATCGTGACCCTCCCGCTCGCTCTCCGTCGCCCTCTTGGGGGCTTCGCGAGGGGCCCTACCGTCGCGGCAGGTGCTGGATGCGGCTGAGGCCATTGTTGCGGCAAACCCCTGCCGCGGTCCACCTTGCCTTCGCGACAGGGCTCTCTGGCCGAGCTCGCCATTGTGGCGAGCCGCTACGAGGTCCAACGCGGACCTCCCCCTTCCCCTCTCTCAGCAGCCAGCCGCTGAGCTGGCCCTGACGGGGATCCATTTCGCTCGTGTAAGCAAGCAACTTTGTCCTTTTTTTTCTCTTTTTCTTTCGGATGTCCTGTTTCGCTCGCCCAAGAAAGCAAACTCTCCTCTTCTTTTCTTTGTGGCCAAATCACCCGGCAGCCCACTCCTATCGCTTTCTGCACTCGCCTGAAAAGTGGGACTGCTGCAGGTCAGAATTCTTAACTGACCTATTCCAGTACCAACTGAGCAGCAAAATAAGCTGCTTCCCAATGACATGCAGAATTTGCTCCCTTGGCTTTGCCATTCTCCCCACTACTCCAAAAGTGTGGGATACGTGCTGCTGTTGTAGCTCCTTGATCTCGTCGATTTTGATGTTGTGATGATCAACAACGCTGATGATGCCATTACTCAGCCGCACTAAGAACTTAGCCCAAAAGTGGTCAGATCCACTTTTCTAACAGTTGCGACAAAGTTTGTTGTAATTTCATACAAAATCACTACTGTCAGCTGCTCCTTTGTGGTTGCAGAACGACATTTTGCTACCGTTGGTGATGGAGGTCCTCCCTCCAACATTTCTAGCATTGTTGAAAGAGTCTAATTGAGGAGAGCAGATGATTTGCATTTGCTTTTCACCAGATTTTCCCCTTTTGTTTCACTCAATTGTGACCATAAAAGCCTTGACGCAGAATTCAAATCTCATAGAGAGATTGTTGCTCCCTCCGGCCTCCTCCCCCTTACTGGTGAAAGCCTGGATTGTTGCGGTGTCGCTGAAAGCCCGCAAGTCTGCTAGATTTCAGTTGATAAAAATGCCTGAATATCCACTCGTAATGTGTGCGTGGAGCAACGCTCTGTCACGCATGCCACCTCCATGAGGTGGACTTATTGCATCCATAGAGTATGACTCCACCTTGCATGCCACCTTCGATAAGGTGGGCTTAATTCCATCACTCGCCAGCACGGCAGGTACTTCGGTCGTGTAGCAAGGCACCACCATGCATGCCACCTCCGTGAGGTGTACTTACTGCAACAGCCTGCCGACACTGCAGGAATCACGCATGCCACCTGCCAAGAGGTGGGTTTATTGCAACCACCTTTCCATACGGCATGTTTCTTGTCTTTTCTTCCTCTCCTTTGGAGGTGACACACCCCTTCTTGCCAACACACTGTTGCTTTCAATCACAAGTACTCCTGCTGGCTTGTGTGGCATCATCACAGCCACTCTGATGGAGAGGTTCCCATGGCTACTCTCAGCCAAACAATAAAGCTCGGTATTCAGCTTTTGTTGTTGATGTACCAGATCCACATGACAAAGGATATGGACCTCCTCCACTATCATGGAGGACGTCTTATCCGTCCCCTCCTCCTTTTGCAAAGGTTTGGATGGAGATAATCACACGGCTGATTGGAGTATCATTGCTCCACCTACACCTATAAGGCAAGGCTGAGTGTCATGAGGTGTTGCGGTTGCTCAAGGCTGCCATACAGAGCCTTCTTGATATTTGATACTGTAATTTATGCTTTCACTACTGCATGCTGGAGACACTTGCTACCAAAGGAGCTCTTCTCCCATCGCAACGCATCATTGTTTTCTTTTTGTTTTTGACGCTCTCCTCGATTTTCTTTCTCCTCTTCTCCGGCATCCTCTACTGTCCAATGCGTGACTGACGAAGGGTAATGCAGATGGGGAAGGCTGAAGTTGAGTTGTTGATTCAGCACTCAGCCGTGTTGTGGTCGTAGAGACGCTGGCACCAATGGTGGTGACGCGAATTGCTATTACCACCGTGTTGTTGATTCCACGGACCAGAGCTATGAAGCTCTTTTCTTTGAAGTGATCTTGCTCATGGCTCGGTCTGAGAGCTTGACGAGCGGGGTGTACAACGCGAATGCGTATGGTGCTTTCCACACACGTATGTTGTTCTCATTGACATCGGAGCTCTTACACACCGATCTGCTGCCAACATACTCTACTTCCATGCTTGGATATGCTTCCTGTGATTGCCTTATGGAGGACACTGTCTATCGGCCGTACTGATTGGGCCACATTGTCCTCCATGCCTTGATACACTTTGCTTTGTGTGGTCGATGGAGGGACCCGCACAGAGTATCGTTGAAATTGTGCCATGGGTGGCACCATCAAGGCAGGTTGTGGCTGTTGAGCCACAAATGACTGTGGCATGCCTTCTTGTAGTGGTCCAAGCGGCTGCACTGGTGAAGGTATGGCTAATTGCACTATGATAGGAGGGCTTTCTTGAGGTAGATGTGCAGATGATGTGTGTGAATCATGTTGCAACTGCATCTACAATTGTTGTTGCGGCTTGTACTGAAGCTACTGTTGAAGTTCTGCAATTTGAGCTACTTGAGTAGCATCTGACTATTGCAAATACTGCATCCGCGATGCTTGAGCTAAAAGGATATGCTGCTCTTGTTGACAAGGGAGCTCTTGAGTTACAATCACCTACCTCCACTCCTCCCTCTCTTGCTCCACAACTTGATGTGTTATGGCTTCCTACTGTGCCATACGTTATGCCTCCTCAACCAAGCATTGCACCTTTACAACTTGGTATTGTGCGTGGTCTGTGACATGGCGCCCCTTCATTCTTGGTTGAGTGTATTTGAAGGGTTGGTGGAGAACGTCTCTACCACTAACGTAGTATGTTTCCATTGCTACACGCTCAAGTGATTGACATACTGTTGTCAGTTGAAGCCTGCACACTACTTCTTCATCTAAACGCCTTGGCCTTCCAGCTCCTTGCGCTGGCTCTTTGACTCTTGCAGGTTGTATGCCACATGGGACGTCTACATTCCACCCCATGAGGGGAGACGAATGCCGTCTTCCCTCCATGCTTGAGCTTCTGCTAATGCTCTTACAAGAGGCTCGATCCTACAACTGTGATACCATGGTGAACATGGTATCTAGATCCGCTTGTTATGTACATGCCGAACGTCACAAAACACGGTTGCGCTGCATGCGTGAGAGAAGATGACCTATGTCTCCTCCTCAAGCTTATACAGGGATGAGAAAAAGTTGCTTCACCAATTTGCGCTGATGTTATTGCTGTTGCCACTATTGCTTGTGCATTGGTTGGACATAGAGCCTACTGCTCTGATACCATGTTGATTTTTGCGAGCTTGCAACGACAAATCCACCCCATGCTCTGATGCAGCAAGGGGGTCGCCTTCTGTCGTAGGATCGTTTATGCCCAACAAGCATGCCTTGCACACTTGGTTGAGAAACTAGCGGAAGAAATAAGCATGGAGTTAAATCTTGTTAAAAGTAGAATTATTGTACAAGGAACAACAGATTTACAAACAGCTCAGCTTTGTGCTCTGACATAACTCCTGGCCCTAAATCGAGGCGCAACGCCTTGGTAGGCAGTCAAGGCCGTCAAAGCAAGGGTCTCGGCACAGCCACCATCATAACAGTGAAAGGCCTTCAAGATGTCACGGCGTCCTTCTCCCAGGCTGGCAGGCCTTGCCAGGCTTACAGGAGTCTTGGAGGGATTGACCTCCTCCCAGGCTGGAAGAGCTTGCCAGGCTTACAGGGATCTTAGAGGGATCACCAGCATCGTCCTCCACCCAGGCTAGCACGCAAGTGCCAGGCTTACAGGGGTCTTGGAGGGACCTCCAGTAGCTTGGTCAGGAACTCCGATGCCAAGGCATGGAGCCTTGCATATGGTTTTGGAGACTGTACTGGAGATACTGGAGGTGATGAATTTGGAGATGATATCACCGATGATACTGGCGATGCTGGGATGATCGAGAGTGGTAGGACCTTCGCCTTTTATACTTGAGGTTCTAACAAGTTGACCACCTGAACAAGAAGCTTCCTTCAGGTAGTTCAGGTCTACTACCACCTCTACCTTACTCTGGAGAAGCTTCCATCCAATGGAAACTTCCTTCAATTCTTGGCTCTTACTGGCACCTATGTTGCTCCAAGGGGAAGCTTCCTCCTTGAGGAAGCTTCATCACGTCTTCACGTGAAACTTCATCTGAAAATGATCATCGGCGACAAGTCGTTTTGAATGTGAAAGATAGCAACTGCTCACCGGATGTCCTGCTTGAGGCCATTATTATAGTGAAAACAGAGTTCATTGGGGACAATGTCTACACCAGTGATAATCTCGCGGAATCTCTGGGTGTACTTTGCCACGTTGGACTGCTGACGAAGACACTGGAGCTTGTACCGTGCATCAGATTTTCTGTTCAGCCGTCCAAATCGTGCGAGCATCGTGCACATTCTTTCTGGTCGGTTGGTGGCATAAGCTTGTCTTGCCACTATGGATTGATCTGCTCCAAGAGTAGAATGCCTACGGTCGGCGATATGAGACGGGCGCAGTTGGCAGTTGATGATGCCCCGCTCGTCTCTTGTTGTTGTTGGATGGTTTTTAAGTTTCACCACCAACTTAGTGCCTGTTGGAGTGAGCAATGACTATGCTTATTTACTTCTTCAATTTGGTGCAGACAACACTCCAATCAGAGACCATGAGAAGGTTTTATGGATTTTTCCGTGAATCTACCGGGTGCAGCTCGGCTAAGAATCTTGACGGAGAAATTCTAGATTTTCTCTGAAGAGCAGCCTTAAAGGGTGTGAAAGGTGCTTTGTGGACAAGCATGCGCATGATGAGAGCGCATGATTTTGGCAGCACATACCTGCATAGTATTACACAGGCACTCAGGTCAAGAGGGGCTTCTAACGACTGGACAGGCAACATGCAACCTGAACAAGAGGCCAACACAGCATCACCTCAACCGTGCATGAAGCCCAGACCCTTGAATCTTCATGGGTCACTCTGGTACAAGCTTCACATGGATCTTGATCGACGGGCCCCATGTTGTATCATGGTAATATCAACGACCAGGTGAAGACGATCATCCATGCACTTGTAGTGCATGGATCTAGTGTAAAATAATGTCTTATTGACGTCCTGAACAAGTACGCGGATTTGATAATAGCCATAACGTCAGTCGATTTTAGTGAAAATTTGGGCCCCTCAAAGTTGGTTGAAGAATTTGTCTGCTCACAAAAGAGGGTTACAATTATTGTTAGTGATGTCATTCAACGCTCAGTAGTCCATCAGTAATTCTGTGGTTTTCTTATGCTGATGTGGAAGGTCCAGTGAACCCTTAAACGATCATATCGTCCCGTTGCTTCTTGAGTCTTGTCAGCTCGAAATCGCTTAGCTAATAGTTCTTCGTCACCGTCGATTTGATGCCTGACTTCAGGTCTATCTGATGATCGATGTTTTGTTGCGGAGGTAGCTCTCAGGACATTCCATCATAAAACTCCTTCAAAATACTCGATGAGCATTACAAACTCCTCTGGTACTACTCCGAACTTCTCAGGTACGCGAGGTCAATGTTGTTGTCTCGACAGCTGCGATTCCTCCCATTTATCCTGTCTCCATGTGGACTAGCCACGCTTGAGTTCCACGTTTGAGATAAATCTTGGACACATCCAAAGAAAGCCGTTGGTGTTTAGTGGCTCTTACAACTTCCTTAATTGCTTCTACCTTGGTTGCTTCCTGTAACTACCGTTATGCGTGGGTATCTTGACCAAAGCAGATGCCTTTTGCCATTGACGCTGATGTATACCGATCTACTGCTCCAGTCCACCTGCAGATTATGCCGACACAAGAAATCTCACCCGAGGATAATTTTGTGATTGATAATTAGACAAGCTCTCCAGACCGTTACGTCGTGCAGATCTCTGATTTTTTGTCGGAGTGTTTTACAAAGTCAACAAATCTCTATTCACCCGTCGATGGTTTTTCCTTCAAACACTTCTGGTTTGGTCTGCAAGCGCAGCCTCTAAATCATGTTGTTTCCTATAAATTTATGAGAAGCTCGTCCATCTAGTAGAACCGGTGCCGTTCTACAACTTCTACAATCCCTCGCTTGCACTTATAGAAGTATCACCGATTGATATCCTTGTATCCCATGTCAAAGTTTGTGATATCAGGAACCCTCGTCTGCGACGATGTGAGCCGCTCAGATGGGTGATCGGTAAGTGCAAATGTTTTTGACAAGAAAGAAGTATTGTCGTCTACTCCTCCCCTTTGCCGTTTTCCAACCTCTCATATTTTCTGTGCGAGTTCTCTCCCACTTTGGTTTACTAGTGTCGTTTCCAACTATCATGCGAGATATGGTCTGGCTCCCCCTAATTCCAGTAGAGTCAGTGGGGGTGCTGATCGATGACGTCAATCTCCATCAGAGACGAGGTTTTTGTCGACTATGGCTTTCCTGTGCCACAATAAGAATTGTGGGTTTGGGGTTGCCACTCATTGGAATCTTGCATCTGAGCGTTGTAGTCGGCATTGTTGATGTGATCGACTGTTGTAATCATTCACGGAAGGTTGTGTTGGATGCCCAAAATAGCGATTGCTCGCCAAATATTTCTCTTGAGGCTGTTTTTATAGTATAAATATAGTCCGTCAAGGACGTGGTTACTGGTGGTAATGATTTTGTGGAAATTCCAAGTGTACTTTGTCATGTTGGACTGTTGAAACAGACGTTGGATTCTGTACCAAGCATCAGAGTTCTCATTCAGCTTCCCAAAAGAAGAGAGGTTAATGGATTTGAATTCACTACAGGTTACCGGTGAAGTGAGAGAGTCGTGCCACGTTGGATTAATCTGCTCAAGAGGTAGTACGGTTGCGGTGGAAGATGTGAGAACGGTGGTGTGAGCCGTTGATTAGGCTCTGCCGGCCTTGGGTTGCCATTGGATGGTCTCTAGATCGGACCACCAACTTAAAGTCGTGCCACGCAAAAGCCAGGCACGGCCAACTTTCTTCTTGTCATTGTTGACTCCAGCAACAGTGAAATACACCTCTAAACGCGTGAGCCACAGCCTGACTATCGGTCCCTTGGAGTTCGCGGGATCGGATGGCTGGGGAAGTGTTGGTCAAACCTGGGGTTCACTCAAGTAAATTTGTCTCCGTGAGTACTACTTTGCATGTACAGGTAATCCATAGTCCCTCAATTGCCATGTTGAGTTGACGGGACAGATGGGTATTGAGGGTCTCGAGTCCCAACAGCTTATTGTACAGGTCTTTATGGATTCATACTTCTCGGTCAGTGTCTCGCATTCTGCCAGGTGTCCACTCGATGGGCTCCAGAAGAGGTGAAGGATTTGCCGAGCGCGAGGGGTTCATGGCCGGTTGGCCGTCGGATTTGTTGGTGTTGCGCCAGTCTCTGTAAACGTTACTGATGTTGTTTGCTTCATCTGGAGTAATCCAGTTTTGGCGTGCCACTTATCCTCCATCGTCAGAATGTTTGTCGGGGAGTGCTGCTCAATGTCAATTGTGCTTGCTCAGTTCACCCTTGTTTGCATAAAATTTGTGGTGTTTTGAACGGCTGAGATGTGCTGAAGACTCGTGCAAGGTTGGCCCCATGTAGTTAATGTGTTGATTGTCCCTCTGGTGCCATTGTGCTCTAATACCAAGCGTTACTTCAATGGGAAAGGAGGTGGTTCACAAGGATGAGGAGCAGGAAAAGAGACGATTCGAGGATTTGGGATAAATGGATAAATGTATTAAGCAGTAATTGTAATTTGAAAAGTGTTGAGTAAGTCGAGTACATATACACAATGCCGAGATTGAGAATGAGGCATATGTCGGATCCTCAACGCTCGAGCCAAGCGACGCGTATGAGGTCGCAGCATAAGTGGCTACTTCAAGGATCTCCATTAAGAAGTCAGGGGGCTTTGAGAATCTCGAGGCGTCATTTTCAAAAGATCAAGCATTGTCGAGAAGTCGATAAAAAAATATCGAAACATCGTTATAGTTCTTGACACTTCTGTCAACCCTTCTAGAAGGTGGCTGAAGTTGTCAAAAACGTCTGGAACAAAACACCGGAGGTTGGGGCAGGTGGCCAAAGTGCCCTCAACGGCGTACAAATCCTTAGGTCAACGTACGGTGGCCATGATCATATGGACAGACATGTCCACTCATTGAGTCTAGGGACTCGTGAACGTTTGGGATGTAACAGCTAGGGGCATACATCGCATCATATCACATCACACTGAATCACATCACAAATCTTCATATGACATCCCACCTCTTTTCAACACGTCACATCGCTTTTCTTGACATCACATCAATATAATTACATTGCATCACATCACATTTGATCGCATCGCATCACATCACATCAATCGAATTGCATCATTTCCCATTATATCACATCGCATTGCATGGCATCACAACATAACACATTAGTTCATGGTACACAATCTCCAGTCTTCAAGCTGAATTCCAAGCATACTTGCAAGGTTGTGAGCAGCGAGGTCATCATCTTCGTTCAACGGAGGGAGAAGATATATAGAGAGAGGGAGGAAGACATAGAGAGAGAGAGGGAGAAAGAAGGGAGGGGGGGAGAGAGAGAGAGAGAGAGAGAGAGAGAGAGATGGAGGGAGAGATGGAGAGAGAGAGAGGGAGAGATAGATAGAGAGAGAGAGAGAGAGAGAGAGAGAGAGAGGGAGAGAGAGAGCGAGAGATGGAGGGAGAGATGGAGAGAGAGAG